>OMNV01016481.1:70006-125271 GCA_900303265.1 Brotula barbata | reverse complement strand
ATTCTGGTTGTCCCGGACGTTGTTTAACCCTGGGGAATAAAATTGTTGATCTTGTATTATGCTGTACTCATAGAGTGAATAGACAATTACTTTATGTAAGCCCAAGCTTTCAAAATCCTTTGACAAACTCATATATATATACTGTACATATATTTTTGTTACATACAACATATATATTATTATACATATCTATCTATCTATCTATCTATCTATCTATCTATCTATCTATCTATCTATCTATCTATCTATCTGTCTATCTATCTGTCTGTCTGTCTGTCTGTCTGTCCTTCTAAACTTAAAACACACCCATTAAACAACCAAAACCAATCCATCAAATAGCACTACTGAGAGAGGTTGATATGATGATGATGAAGATTTTGTTTTTGCAAAAGCCAATGGCAAGAGTCTTCAGATTCCTGTGAACCAATCTGGCATTTACTGTGGCTGGCAGGGCCCCGCCCTAATGTTACGTAACAGGTTTGTCACCTGCGCAAGAACTGCTTTGCATTCAAATTCACTCCACATGTCAAGAAGTGTTCTGGCAACCAACCGTTATCTTGGTACTTGGCTAACTGTGCAAGTATTATGTAAGTCTGAAGCCTGTATTATTGCCATTTGGTGTTTTATGTTTTCATTTTATTAATAATCTTCCACAGACACTAAAAACACAAGAATTAAACCAAAATTAATCTGTAACTCTAAACATGATACACTGTATATATATATATATATATATATATATATACATATTTAGATTTATATCATATTTATATATATATATATTTACATAGACAGTATATAATCTTGTTTAATTATTATTTAATTATTATTATGAGGTTACAGTTTCTCCCTAACCTTGTTTCAAAACATATCTTTTATCACTAGTTTAACATGACAACTATAATAATCATCCCATGTTAAATATTCATGAATACTTTAAAAGCATAGTGTGTCAAGATATACTGTATGTTTTTGTTTTCAGTGAAATAATCTGACCTTAAGTTAGCACCCTCAACTCTTTAAAAAATAATGACTTCTACTACAACCACCACTACTTGTAGTAATAACAATTATATCTCTTTTTTTTCTGTTTCAGCCAGAAACAGATCCACCTCTCTGCTTCTTACTCTGGACAACTCACTGGCAAACAGATCTACAGTTCCTCTTCAACCCTCAAACATCAAATACAGGTCAGAAAACAGATCTATGGCCGGAAGTCAACACTCAACTGTTTCTTTCTCTCTCTCTCTCTCTCTCTCACACAGAGACACACACACACACACACACACACAAACATATATATATATCCAGGCCCCCCAGTGTTGGTAGTTTGTCTATTTATATGACCCTCGTATGCAGAGAGGCTTTAGGGTGTATCATCCATGACTGTGGTATGACTATGTTGGGATTCATACTGCATCCATGAAGATTATATTTCGGAGCTCACTGCTTGTCCAGTGGAAATGATATGTCTGTAAAAGTATGATGTTTTTATATTGTATACAATACTGATGATTCCAGATTGCCGTAGTTACTGTTTTGGTTTTGTTTTAAATTTTAATTTGTTGTTGCATGTAATTTTAACAGGAGTGCTAACATTCATCATTGCAAGCCAATATGAATCAACAAGTTTGCTTGAATTAAATGTCTCGAATTCACAATTTGATTTATAACTCTAAAAATGAAATAAATAAATACGAAATGTGAAGTAGTGTAGATGAGAGGAGTACGTGTATTTACTTCTATCTCACACAAGGTGTCGCACTAGACTCGATGTTGCTGTCATACAGCACCTTTTTCCCGGTATTCAGTAGCGGGGAATGAAACACACACACACGCACACACACAAACGAGGTTACACACTACAACTTTCTTCTGGTATCAATCGAGGGGTGTAAGTGATGATCAGGGACTGATCAAAAGCGATGAAGTCCATCCACTCACAACTGTCGGTAATCACTTTCAAACTCACAAGAAACTCCTCTATGTCCATTTATTGTAGCCCACCAGGTCCCATTGACTAAATCCATATGAAGCTCAATTTCGCCTTATATGGTAAAAGAGGGCATCGTAAAAGTGAAGTCCAAATCTTATGGTTTTCCTGTTTTAAGTTAGTGTGTGAGCAGTCATCTCTGAAATATGTATCACAAACAGCAGAGCGGTGGTCTTGAGAAATGTTTGTAATACTTTTCTACTTACACACACCGGGCCAATGTGACCCACACCTCGACAGGGCGGGGGGCGGGGCTTAAGAATGACTGGTTCGAGTTATTGGTTGACAGTCGGAGTGGACAACGCGTTTATTCTCCACCCAAGAATTGACAACAAGAATAGGATTGGGCTATAACTGTCACGTGGTACAGAAACACGTCTGTCACACTTCTTTTTCTGATTTGCACAAATATTGCCGCATAGTAGTACGTTGAAGCCACGCAATTATGCCCCATCTGTAACCATAACTCTAACTCTAAAATGTAGTAGTAGTAGAAGTAGTACGTTTAACATTCGCAAGTTTTGTTCTGTTTCGGGAGAGTTTCTCCCATTTCTTCCGCATTTGCTACAGCGTACCGGACTGCCCGCCTTCTTGTCGAATCTCGGGTGGGGGAAAAAGCGCGTGGACGACAGGGGAGAAACCGGAGGAAAACGGAGCCCCGAACGGTGGGCTGGCTTATGATGTAACGGGACATCGATACAATTCGGCGTGAAGCTTCAACTTTGTATGGACATGAAGATAATTTGGGATAGTTTGTTATTTCTAACAGAAAAGCCTGCACTTTAAGGAAACAACGAGCACCGCATGAAAACTGCCACATTTGGACAGTTTTCTTCATTTTTCACCGACTTGAACTCAACATGTGTGTCTGTGCAGTTGTAACCTTTTCTACCGTCGCGTGAATCAACATGCGAACGGAGCACACAGCTGTCCATTAAGGAGGCGCGCGCTGCTGCTCGCCATTGTTTACCTGGCCGTCGTCAAAGCGGGACCAAGTTGTTAAAAATATTCTCTTCAAGCCTCAGCAAAGTATGAACATGGCAGAACATGAAAACTTGGAGTTCGGAAAAGCCGATTTTGTGCTTTTGGACAACGTGTCTATGGAAGAATTCATGGCTAACCTAAAGCTCAGGTAAGCAGGCAGCTATCAGTCACCTTTGTCAGTTCAACTTATTACAGCACGAGATATTAAATGTTAAAACACAACGCATGTTATCATACAGAAGCTCTAAAAAAAAAAGAATATAGCTTAAGTTTCCATTGACTGCACGTCAACAGGTGCCAAACCCAGCCAGACTGATTGTGATTTCTGTGTATACAGTTGTGCACAGCTGCGCCCTATTGGTCCCCATTGAAAAATAAATCAGTGAGCAGAACTTGCCAAACTGCTCAGCAGGGCACTGAAGTCATGTTTGCTGCTGTAACTGGGAATCAGCTTTCATCACCTCAGCCGTGAGTGATGAAAGTACTAACAAGTGCCAGATATATGTGAATGAGCTTTATGTATTAGTTACTCAGCAGCACTGGTGGATGTGAACATTCTCGTTTGATGCCACAATTGGATCAGGGCAAGTTCACAGGAATGGAAACTTCAGAAAGCTCTGCAGTGACGTGAGCCTTCACCCAGAATTGGAAACTGATGCTTTTCTGTTCACTGTTTTAGCTGATGATGACCATGGGACACAATAAAAATGTCATAGTGGCTCAGTAATACACTAGTCTCTGCAGAACTTAACCCAGACGACCAATAAGGGCCCACAGGCTAACTGTATGGATGATGGGAAGGATTTGGGCCTGGAGGCTGTGTGGTTCCTAGTAGCCTAGATCCTTCTCTGCATGGTCAAACTACAGTGCGTTGACCATCTGTGACTGGTTTTTCATGTTCTGCACGCTGGATAAAAAATGAAACAATCAGCATTTTCATCCACACGAAAAGCAAGGAAAATGCACCATGGCATTGTCAAAAGTTCCTTAATTATTCCCAACAGACAGACAAAACAACAGGCAGGAAAAGCATTCCCCTGCTTGCCTGTCATGACTAGGTCCAATGTGTGTGTGTGTGGAATTGTAGAGTAATCAGTTATGGCCTGCGTGTATGGTTGATTATGCACCATAATATCACAATCTCACTTGTACACACGCTGATTTGAACACAGGTGAATGACAAATTGGTCTGTGACATATTTTGTATGTTCTAGTGTTCATACCAGTGTTTTCCAAAACTTAGGATAAGGGTACAGCAGATGTCATGGGTGGACTGGATTTGACCCTATGAGTAGCTGTATAATCGCAGAGCGGAAAAAGGTATAATCAAGGAGAGTGCCAACTTTACAATCAAAGGTAGAGAGATGTTTCATATGGGACATGGCTGTTCTGATTCATAGTGTTTTTATAGCCATAGCTCCTCTAGTTAGTTGTGGCCTGCACAGTCGCTCTGACAGCCAGGGAGCAACTAGAAAGCAGCAGGCCTCATTTTCCCAACTCTCCCCATTTTCACTGTTTGTTTTCCCTCCAGTCAGACAGCTCGGTCCGGACATGGTGTGTGCAGATTGTTATTTGAAGAGGGTGTAACCAGCCAGGAGTACTTCCTCTACTCCTCTGCTCTCATTCTGTGCGCCTATCTACACCAGACTTCAGTCTGAGTAGGAATGGGAGTCAAACCACTTGAGAAAAGGGTACATGAGGCATCTAATGGCCTTTCTCTGAGAGCAGGCTGGATCACATCTGCACATCTCTCCTGGGTGTATTTTACACCGCATGTGGGCTTCAGAGTTAAATGCCTACCATTTTGAATTGGTAATCAGCTCCCTGTGACTGAATTTGGAAAAGATGGTTCATTTCCCCTCAGTGTGGCCGGAATGTCCCAGTTAACATTTACTTTGTTTGACTTGAGGTTGAACTGCCTGCCCTGCCCTAGAGGACCCCCCAAAAATAGAACGATATAGAATAGGACTAAATAGAAGCCAGAAGATGCCCAGTTGGATAAAAGTTCAAGACAAATCCCTGTAGGGTCTTGGGAATATTGTGTGACTCATGCAGACATCAGATAAGACACTGTGAATCAAACGTGAGTGGCACAGCCCATTGGGTGTTTAAGAGGAGGCCTAAGACTCACGATGGACGGAAAACAGCACTATCCTTAAAACAGCGAGAACTCTGCGTCTCCCCTAACTTTTGTCCAGTGTTGCCAAAATAAAAATGAAATGCAGACACGCCTGGAAGGCACTCGGAGAGCCCATACCTCCACCAAGGCCAAACAGTCCTCCAATACTCAACCATGATTACACAAACCAACAAAACTTTCTTCTAACTTTCTATCACGCCCACTTTCACAATTAACACAATTTATGTGTTGCTATTTATGGTATCAGTATTTATTGAGGCTTCATGTTTTGTGTGGTGTGTGCACATGTCCACCAGGTTTCATTTAGATAGACTGATGCATTCATGAGAAGTGGTAAAAGCGCTGTACAATGTTTGCTTCACATTCACCTATTCATACACACATTCATGTAACAGTGCAAGGCCCACTTGCTAGATGGGAGCAATTTGGGGTTAGGGTCTTGCTCAGGGACATTTGACATGCAGGAGCAGGGGAGCAAACTGGCAACGCTTCAATCACTAGGCAATCACCTTACCACCTAAGCCACAAGGCCCCTTGTTGTCATAGAATGAGCCACGCCCATTTTACTTTGTGAACCAACTAATGCCAAATGGCAAGGAATATAAAAAAAGAAACATTTAATTAAATCCAACTTAATCCACTACCTTTCGTGACAATTGGGACAAAAGTATGTATGTAGATGTATGCAAATAATCAATATGACATGCAGTTCTACAGTTATAGGCATATAAATAAAAGTGATTATAACAGTGGCTGGTAACAAAGTGGGTTATCGTCTGGAACATGACCAGTGTGTCCAAGTTTCATTGAAACCTGTCAATAACATTTTGACATATCTCGCTAAAACTGTATCCACACACATCAAGTCATTTCTTCAGCACTGGTGAACAATAGTCATCTCCACTGGGCTCGGCTGTCTTGCATAAACAGCTCATCTTGTATCCCACCAGCCTGGCACAGTGTCATTGGTGCCAAATGCTTGTCTTTATAAGGCAACATTGTTTTGTCTCTCTTGGAGTGGAAAAAAACTCGCTGGCATACTGCCCTGCCTTTCCAAATACTTATGAAAGCATTCTTTGCATTCCTCATCCAAATGGAGGTCTGATATCCCAGATTAAAAAGCTGATAAGCACTAACCCATGCAAATTGTTAGCTTATATTCACTGATTGCTGGCTGTGATACCAGATGCGCTTGGCAGCATCTGAGGTTACTAGAACTGGTTACAGTACTTTCTTTTGTTTTCTTGTAATCTGGTTGAACTACATTAAGGGTGGAGTTTATTACACAATAGAATACAGTAATGGTCAGAATATGTGCACGATTTGAAAGACGTTATAGTATTATTTACCATTCTGAAGGTTTAATGATGTTTAAAGTCAAAACCTTTTATTATGAGTGATCAAAAATCAATCCTTATGTGTATGTTGTATGACATTATTGTGCCTAAATTGTGAAAGCTCCTGACGTTGGACTGCAAATGCTCCAACAGCTCCGAGTGATTGGCCTTTGAACCCATCTTTCGGCAGTTAAATAGGATTTAGAACAGGAAGACTCCAATAACGTGGAAAAGGCCAAAGAAGCAGGAAAGGTGGCATTTCCTTGCCTTTGGTCCTCACATTTCATTATTTCCTGCAGCTCCTCTTCTGTTTTAAGTCTGAAGTGCAGACCAGTGTCTAAGATTCAGTGGATTCTTTAATGTATTCTCTGACACCCCAGGCACATGCTCTTACAATAACACAACTCATAATTCTAACTTTACTTCGGCAGCTTTATTTTTGGTGTATCCCGGATCTGACCATAACATTGCCTGACTAGTATTTATCATCTGGGTCAACGGAACAATGGCTCTCCTGTCTCAAGTGTGTAAATTGTAGGTTTACTCCTCTGACCACAGGTAGAGTGGATGATGTAGAGCAACCTGGCTTGATTTGTCCTGCAGAACAAACATAGGGATCAAAGTACTCTTGTGGCTCAGGTGGAATCATAGAATTGTAGGGGCAAAGGGTCACATGTTGTACTCTGTCCCATGTGAGCAAAAATGTGCCAATGAACATCTATTGGTTTTCATGAACAACGTAGTTGCAATTATATCCTTTCTATTCAAGCGTCGCCGAAGTTAGCCGACTGGGATTATAAGACTTTTGTTAAGGATTAGTTTCTACATCTACATTGGTTTTCTTACATTACTTTCATCCTGTTGCTCATCCTCTATGACAGTACTGACAGACATTTCTATATCCTGCAGCAAAGATGAAAATAGGTAATAGAATGCGGCAGCAGACCGCTCTAAGAATATTTGATCCCAAGCTGCCTATTAAAGTTTTTCCTCTTGGTGGTGGCCAGTGACCGAGAGAGAAATATTTATAGAAGAAAGCAGATAGACAGGGTTCAACTATTTGCTTTGTTGTAATTTTTCCAATAGCGCTTCCACCTGCAGCGAGGGAGTGAAATGTTAAAATAACAGCTGTAAAGGTGAGACGGCTGAGGGAACCATTGTGCTTATGCAGCAAATTCACTAAAAATAGTTTCTTTTATGTTGCAGCGGTTTAAATTTGTGAAAAGTCATTTGGAAAGGAAAAGTACTTCATGATCGGATTCACGCGTGCAGCTTTGCCAGTAGATTGTTTCCTAATCATGAAGAGAGAGTTTCCCCCCAAAACTTTGAGTTCATAGAAGGCTCAGAAATGCCTCATAGGCCCTCTCTCCTGCACTCCAGCAATGAAAAGTCCAGTCTCGCCACAAGAATTTCCATACAACCATCTGCAGTCTGAAACACATTACCATCCTTACATAAACAGGGGCTGTGCTTGTGGCGCTTCATTTCTCTCTAAAATAAGTTCACCAGCTCGCACAGACATCTCATTTGTGGACTGCCTGTGTTGGCAGGCTGGGTCAGGATCAGGCCGTTCAGCACAGACTCACAGTACTTCCAGACTCATATATTCTGTGTCTTTTTGGGATCATTCTGTCATAGTGTCTTGCTGGCTCAGCTAGCCACTGCCTTACGTTTCACAATCCTCCCTAAGTGCTTTCACATTCACTGTGTTCATTCGCAATACAATACACCATACACAATATACTATATTATTTTTTTGAACCACCAGAGAACCCATCTTCATAAACACAATGATACCAAATAAATAAAGAGTGCATTCTGGGGAAATCAGTATCAAATGATACCCTTCACATCTAGAATAAAGACAAATTTAAGAGAAATCATTTATGCCTCATTTTTCTGCCATTCCTAGTTTGATCCAGAACTGTTCTTTTTGGCTGCACCTCCTACAAATTGTGGTCAGTTATCACAAAAATGTCCATGCAGAATACCTGGACCAAGTTAGATAAAAGTTAGTTGTTACTGTTACTGTTAAAGTTACTGTTTTGCTGGAATTGGCCAATTCATTCGTATTCAATTCATATCTCATTCTAAAAGAATGAATTACTCTGTCATAACCAAACTTTAAGGACAGGCACGCTCACTACTTATGTGACAAAATGAAAATCAATCAACCTGATGGTAACACAATATCAACAACAATATTTTGGCAGTAACTTTTGGAACTAGACAGTAGAATCAAAATGTCTTTGCTTTGTCATGAGAGAGGATGACTGTGCCTGCCAAGTCAGCAACCTGTTACACGTCATTGAGAGAGACAGTAACAATTGGACGACTGTTAGGGCTTGGCGGAAGTACGAGCTCTCCTAGTTCCTTCTAGTAAGAAATTAAATGTGTCACTATAAAATGCAGAGGTGTGATGTCAGATGTGGTTGCAGGTTGGCTTTGCTCTTGTCTTTCTGAGAGCAATATTCTATTATCAGTAAAAAAAAAAACTAGGAGGGTTCACTCTCTGTCATCTATCTATCGTCTGTTCAAACTCTGGCAGATTTGCATTATTTTTCAGTAGTTTGTCATGTAAAATGATCACCGTGGCAATAATAATTTTCAATATTGGTGAACCCTGTGCAGGGGCTCTGGTGTTGTTAGCCTTCCCGTTAAATCTGTTTGGCTCATGATTTAACAAGTAACCGCATCCTCTGTCTGCAACATTAGCCTCAGACACAACTTCCAAGAAGCCCTGTTGACTTACACCCATGAGACATGATGCATCCACGCTAATGCTCTTGTCTAGGATCTGGGCTTCATTTGGTTGCCAACCTTTTCAGAAATCGGCTTGCATGCTATGTTTGGGAATCCCTAATGATGTGTGTGTGAGTCAGATGACTGTTGTCCATATATGTATTGTTAGTGCGACTGAGTGTTTTCTTTGTGTGTGGCCCCGGGCTGTGATGTCACCGTATTCCTTCCATCTGTGTTGCATTGTTCTGTTGTCCACCTGTTGAAGCGGTGCCCTGAGGAATAGTGGGGGGTGGAACATCATGCTCACTTTCACAGCCAGAGTTTCACATCAATCCACAGCCTCTCTGTGACAAAGTATAGACACACTCAGTGACAGCACACTGCCATTGTTCTGTATCTCTGAGCTGCATTAAGCCTATATCACTCTATTTACTCTATTTTTTTCTTCCACTGTTCTCAAAAGAAGGGAGTCAGCCCCTCCTCTGTGAAGTTAATAATCCCCATTTTCCCCCCTCCCATTCATCCTGCTGCTATTATTCTTTGTCTCACTCGTCTGTTTTTGTGCTCTTCCCTGCCCTCCTTTTAGCCCCAATAGAAATCCTAGTACTTTCCTGAATTAGCTTGTTGAGTAATGTCTGGTTCTTTTGGACAGACTCCCCTTTTCTCCAGTCCTCCAGTCATTCTCTTTCATAGCTGAACCCACTGCAATTTTGACGTCGGCTTCTGCTGGCCAACGTGTTAAAGCGTAAATCAGATTCTGCATCAGGCAAGCTGCCTGGGCCCAAACTCCCCACCGCGTTGTCCCCCCTCTTCTGCTTTGTTCACCACAAGGCCCTGTTATTGAATGTTGGAAATTTAATCGGAGTGAAATGCTGTCTTCACTACCGTGCTACATGTTACAGTTACAGTCTAAGTTTTGGGACTCTATGAGTTTATGGTGGTGGAGTCTGTGTGAGTGTGATGGAGGGGGTGTGGCAGATGGCAGCACTTACAGTCAGCCAAGAAAGGAGGGGCTTGGTTCACAAAAAGAACTGAGCCACCTGAGCTGTAGCCAGGCTGTTTACACATGGCTCCCATTTCCCCAAAGCATTCAAACATGCCACTCCCATGGGAACTTCCTGTAATGTGGAGAGGAGCTGCACATCATAGGTTAATGCTGTATGGCTATAAGTTGCATTTGTGTTTGCATTATTACTTTAACCCACTATTGACTGAGTTAATGCAAGATTAATTGGTTATTGATAAATCACTTTTATTAATTAATTGTAAAAAAATTTACTGAAACTTTGACTTGAGAAGACACTCACAACAGTGCTACATTGTGTCCGTTCTTTGATAAGTTATTTGAAAAATATTTCTTTAACTTGTTTATTTGATGGAAGAAGTGAAGGGAGCCACAGTATTAAGATTTAAGATTAACATTTTCACTACAGATTCTAAAATATTATCACACATCTTGTGTTTTATCAGGCAAAGCATATAATTGTATGCATTTATGTAAATATCATTGCAAGTGCTTGTAACCGGGATGTGCGATGGAATAATTGATTAGCAGCAGTAGTGGTAGATCATGTAAATTGCAGAAAATGTACACATTTTTGCCTGAAAACTATTTGCCAAGGTTCCAGTAGTTAAGCTGAACACATTCTTACAGGCGTCTCTATTGCAGACAGACAGATAATATTGATATGTATCTTCTTATCTGACTTGTTAGATGCCAAAGAGGATTTTCCACAAAAAAACCCAAAAAAAACACAGCAGGCGAGTGGTTCCTTTAAGAATAATAAAGAAGAGTAAGAGTCCTGAGACTATTTTTGGCAACTTTTGTCGGGTATTGATTTTCTGTAAAGGTGTCAAACTTGTGTAAAGGGAATTTATCAAACGAATTAGAAGAAATGTCCCAGCTAATCAGTGCTGGGACACGTCTAACATTTCAGGACTGCAAAGGATAAGCATGTGTGTGTTTGTATTGATGGATGAATAAAATCATTACCTTTGAAGTAAAAATCTACAAGTCTGTATTGTTTAATGACTTGGTTCCTATGCCATGGGTGTAGATATTTGGATAGGTGTAGTAATGAGGTGAGTGGCAGCATTACCAGCATTGTCCATGTCTGTAGGCCTCTGTATCACATCCTCAGGTCTGCCTTTTTGCTGTACTACATAGTATCATTCACTCACAGAGAGACATGACATCATTGAAGGACAAGGAAGGGTCTTCAATCCAGAGCCGTAAATAATAAGATAATCAATCTTTAGTCATTGCTGTGTCATCAGGACATAGCGGATGATGCAATTGTTGAAAATACACAGACTGAAAACTGCTGAACTGCCTAATTTATTATTTTTGGAACTGGTTGTGAGCATGCAAAAAGTCTTTTTCTCTCTCTCTGGTGTGGGCCAGCTGTGCTTCAGTAGCAGTCAACCTACTGTTTCTGATTGGAGAGGAAGGTTGACCTGAGTGCGGAGCAGTGGGAGTGTGGATGTGTTACATGTTGATGGGCCGCGTCTCAGTCTGGGAGCTGCCGTTTAGCACTAAGTAAGCTTTACAAAGCAGCGGAAAATCCCCTAATGCAGAGCCCAGATGTCTGATTCCTGCAGATTGTGAAGACGGAGAGGAAAGTAACACTTGCATGGACTGCGGTTTGGGACTCAATTCTGATGAGATACTTCAATGAAAAGTGAAATGTTTTGGACCAAAGGGCAAGCAGGGGTTACTCTAAACTGACTCACTTTAAGATGATAGCTGCCAGGTTTAAAACCTCAACATTGTGTGACAGTAGATTTATATCTAATAGCCACCAAGGGGCCATAGCTCTCATAAAATACATGCCATGATCTAAATTTGATCTCTACTGTTCACATCATCACGATCTCCAGTAATGTCATTCTGTTAATGGATTCATTTATGCCTAACATTACAATGCGATCATAATTAATTTTGTGGATGACAACCGATGAAGGGACTTTATTCTTAGCATCTGGGTTATGTCAACGATATCATTTACAATGCACATTGATTGTACTGCGATTAATGGCCTTGCCCTGTCAATGATTTTTGTCCCTTTAAAAAAAAGAAAAAAAAGAATTTATGTCTTTTTCATGGGGGCTGTTTACATTGATGTCCAGATGCAGCCATCTGAATGGGAGTTGTGACTTGTCATAAATGGGTAGGTACCCATTTATGTATAACTTCATGAATGAAAGCAAGCAGAGCCTCAGAGACAAGGCATAGTGACGTTTTCATCTTGTAGGTGGATTTTGTCCGACTGTATCCTAGCTCTAAGCATTGCATTTACACCTGGCTAGTTTTGAAAGTGATACGATCACAGCACGGGTTGATGAACGTTTGCGTTAGACATTGAAGTCAATTGTTAACAAGAACATGAGCTCCATTTGAGCCTATCGCTTACCTACCGCTAAAAGGCCCATAAACACATTTTGTCCAATTTCTGCTGTTACAAATACTAAAACTCTCATGTGCTTTGCCTTACAACATTTGAGAGAGACAATTGTGTAGTCCCCATGGCAATAAATGATTGTAGTTGTATTTCTTTTTAGAGACAGTATGTTCCCAATGCAGCAGCAGCAGCAGCAGCCATGAGGATAAGTACTAAAGATCACTGCTATTACTCTCAGAAAGAACAGTAATGATAATGAACTCAGAGATTAAAGTGGAGCAGGCAAAGCTTATCTCTGCCCTTCGTAATTCCTGACCCTGAAGTTCATACAAATAATGATGACGACACATGCTAGCTCAGCTCAGACCAATGTGCGATACACAGTTTGCCCATGTGGGCCACAATCCTGACACCGTTTTCCACCAGAATGCTTCATTATCAAAATTAAAAGGCTTTGTACTTTGTGGCAAAAATTTACTCAGATCATCATGCACATCATTTGGATAAATCGGTACCCGTGAAATTCTATTGAGCTAGCAGAAGCTTAGGCTGATTAAAAGTTTATGATGCATAACAAAATGCTTTTATGATTTGCTTTTGAGAAGTTAGAGATAGACACAAGTAGGGATGTTTCAATGCCAGATTGTCCGGTCTCAGGGTGAAATTGGCGTTCTCGCCTTGTTATTATAGTCGCATTTATCTCTTCATTCTTTTTTGAAGTCTCTTCCTGTCTCTTGTTTTTGGCAGCGAAGGCATTTTTGGTGAGAAAATGCCATAAATCGCTCAAACTCCTCCCTAGTTAACCATAAAAAGACCCACCCAAACAAGACTGGCGACAGTGGTTGTTGCTCTGTAATTCACATCTAAGGGGAGTTTGGCCCATGTGTGAGTGTGAGCGTGTGTATTAGTGTGTGTGTGTGTGTGTGTGTGTGTGTGTAGCTTTGGCATTTTTGGAGGAAATGAAATACCTTTGTAGACAAAAGGGCCAAATGTGGGTCAGTTGCGCAATTCTCCTGTATTTTCTTCTGTATATAGAAGTAAATGGAGTGCTTTGTGTGATGACTCGTGATGTCTCCCTGACAACCTGTTTGGATTTGGGGAGTATACGGTGAATCATCAGGGATCTTACAATTTTAGTGTCTCCTTGCATCCCACCATTCTTCCTCCCTCTTTCACGTCACACACGCCTCCATCCCCCCATCTCTCACTTTCACTCCCTCTCTCTCATTTCCTGGCAGCTCTTGGGAGGCGTCCTGTTGGAAAGAGATCAAGGCAGCAGCTCACACCAGCCAGACACACTCTTAGCTGAACAGACAGAAACACCTTAAGAGATAGAGCAGGAAGATAAAGTGGTGGGGATAAAAGAGGTGGTGCACTGAGCTACGTGCTTCCATTCACTGCCAACACCTGCAGATCTGGTGTTCCATTAACCCTCCCTTCCAGATTTACTATCAACCTGTAACTGTGTTTAAACAAGGTTCTTACGCCCATATTTCAAACTTTATCTAACTGGGCCTTGAGTCTGTTTCAAGAACACTTTCATATAAATACACATTTGGTTGTCCTTTATGTATTTCTGGTCATGATTCACACTTTCTGTGGTTCATGAAGCCTTTAAATGTAGTTTTTAAACACCAGTGCACAGAAATGTCCTTAAATTCTGTAAAGGTTGTTTGAGTTCTTACAGACAGTGCCTTGAAAGATAACTTTTTGCAACACAGACACATAAATGATCCCCATTGCTTCTCACACTCTACATTCTCTTCTCTTCAACTTTGTTTGATATAGTGTCAAGGTGAAGGATGTTGCAATAAATACAGAGGTGCAACGTGGTAAATGATCAATCTCTAATTGTAATTATGTGTCGTTATTAATCATTCATTTTTATTATTCAAACCCAAGGTTGCTGCAAATTTGTCTGCCAGTGTCCTTATTTCTAGTCACTCGTATGAACCAACATAATTTTTAAAATATTAAATATCACAATTTTGTCCTCTGAAATTGATTTTCTCCAGTTATTGCTTTGTGCATTTGTAAAACATTGTTGACATTTCCTGCAGAAGCCATTGTACACGTGCATTAAGTGGGCAGCTTGCTCTGTCGGCCCATGTAGGGAGGTCAAGGAGAGCTCGTCTCAGACAAAGACCTCGGATTGACATGTGGACAATGGAGCGGGCACACGGCAGCCTCCTGACTGGGAGGGGGGGGACACAATAGGCCCCTCTGTAGCACTAGGAGAGGGTTAAGAGCCTTCATGTTATTCTGCCAGCGACACAGCTGGTTAGAGAAGCCTTGCCAGTAAAATCAGGATATTCTATACAATCTTAACTTGTATAAGAGGTATTAACATGTATACAGTCTGTGGCAGCGTTGCTTATTTTCTTTCTTATCCTGCGTGCTATTATCACACTCACACGAGATGACTTGACATAATCACCCATTTATGAGGATGACATGTTGTATGACTAGTCGCACACAAATCCCAAGTATGCAAGGATGAGCGCATGCTGTTGTTTTCTCTCCCCCCTATCTCTTGCTGTCTTTCACACACACATTCATTTCCCCTTCTACTGAGTCATAACAAACCCAGTCCTCTTTACCCTCAAACACTGTGTAGTTGTTGAGAGATAACCATCTAAACAATTATTGACCAAACCGCGCAATTCCTCCCTCAACCAAACAATAAAGATAAATGTAATGGAAACTTTTTTTATGGTTTCATTCAAGATTCAAAACCCACATTCATGTCAAAAGTCAGGATTCACAGGGACGAGTGATAAATGAGTGGGTATCATAATGTTTTTCGAAAGTCAACAGCCTCATCCTTGACATTGTGTTTGTTATTCAAGGCTTTTTATGCTAGCAGAGCTTATTTTTATTACCACAGCTGAAAAGTGTGCAGCTTTATTCTATGTTTCCAAGTCAGCACTTCAAAACTAATAGCTCAATATGCAGCTAGAATTCAAACAAATGTCAGTGCTTCATCTCAACACTTTCACATGTTAGAGGGGATGTTTCAAACCCTCAATTGCAATAATTTACGTAGGCCTATTGAAGCAATTTTGGAATTGGGCAGGAGCAAAGTTTTGGCACTTGTGAAGAAAGAGACCATTCTTCAGCAAAGAGAATCTGGGATCCTAGTTCACTTTGGAGAGGAAGGAAGTCAGGCAGGCGGCCTGAGGCAGAGAGGAAGAGAGGGAGGGCTGTGTCTAATAATGTATTTGTTTGATTGTAACATGCAAACTTAATATCTTATTTTTAAAGATATGATGATGTTGTGTTTTAGGCATTTGTTTTTTTGTTTTGTTTTTAAGTTAAAAAAAAAAAAGTGAAATAATTAGGGCCCGACCGATATGGTGTTCTGGTGATGTTCTCGATCTGTATTTGCCTACACCAGAAACATCAGTATCGGTGTGTATTTTCACCAATATGCACTAGTATTAAAAGAAAATTCAAGGCAGAAAAAGATGTTTGGATTCGTAATTTATACTGAAAAGTAAATTATTAGTGCCTCCATATTTTATTCCCCATGACAACAAGCTTATAGGCTACATTACCTTGCAAGTTAACCACATACTTACCTCGTCAGCTGAGTGGAAGCTAATTTGTGACCATCTTAGTCCTTTCTGATTAAAACACGATGTTATAACATCAGTAGAAGTGTAACCAAAGCCCAATTTGATAAGCTTGGCTTGATATAATTTACCTTTATTGACAAAATGGACTAAGAGGTCAAGAAAAGTTGATAGACAATTACAATTCGCATTTAGCCTGTTGATCTGTTTTTTTGGCAAATGACACTACTGCACAGGATATCTTAGTCCATTCTGTCCTTAATGCTAAGTTATAACTTTAGTAAGAGTGTAACTAAAGCCTGATTTATACTCTGTAGTACATAGTACATATACTGTACATACTCTCGTCATTGTATAATGTTGTCAGGCATCGGCCCCAAAGATCCAATATCTGTCGAAATAATGGATGATAAATAAGACATTATGAAGCAGACAGACAATGTATTGTTTTTTCCCTAATATACCGGTAAAATTTTTAATGAGACGAGTTGACAGAGTTTTATTACTCCATTTCACTCAATCAGAACATCAGAAAAATGCACATATATCGTCTGTCCTGCCCTTAAAACTATTTTGGAATTGCACATCTTTACTGCTTTAATAAATCAGAACATATGTTAGCTTTATCTTATCAGAGTGAATGCGTTGTTTGAGTGCTTTCATTATCATTACTTTTATTATTGTTATCATTTAAATACAATTACATGCTTTGAAAATACAGGGTCCAGTTGATTATGGCATCAGTATGATGGAATTACAAGTCATCTCAAATATGTATTTTGTGTGTCCTCAGGTTTGAGAAGGGGAGGATCTACACCTACATCGGAGAGGTGGTCGTATCTGTTAACCCTTACCGTGCCATGAACATCTATGGCCGTGACACCATAGAGCAGTACAAAGGCCGGGAGCTGTACGAGAGACCACCCCACCTGTTTGCCATCGCCGACGCTGCATACAAAGCCATGAAGAGAAGGAACAAAGATACTTGCATCGTCATCTCTGGTAACGTGAAGGGCCACACTCACAAATCACCCTAAGAAGCATTTCCTTGACTTACTATTCACTCTGAAATTTTTTCCCTGATTAAGAGAAATTCTGCTGAAATGTTATTTCAGCGTTTGCTGTCATTTGTTATTCCCTCTAGGGCAACAGGAAATCTATCATTCTGGGGCCAGATTTGGAAAGGAAATGTCACCTTCACTTCTTCTAGGATAGCAATTTATGTGTGTGCAAACTGTGTGGCAGTAAGGAGACACTCCTGCATTTGGTTGATGAAGCACCACTCAGTGGTCAGAGAAGGAACTGGAGTCTTCTGAACAGCCTGGCAACCAATTCTGTCTTTGAAGACTGTACTTTTTGTTGACTTGATACTGAAGCCATTTTTAAAGATTTACCCTTGAATTAAATTGTGCAAGTGTAGCTTAATTACTCCAAACTCAATTTTATGTGTCTATAACGAAATCATCGAAAGATATGTGCGGTGGACTACATTGTTTTAGTGTCGGCTGTATAGCATTGATTTCAGGGCGTCATTAATGTGAAATTGGAAGTTGAAAGCTCATAATCCATCTTGAAATAATTATAAGATCATGCTGAAAACTGCTCAGTTATTTAATGCACTTGTGGTTTGGTGTTTTAATTTCAGAGGCATAATTTCAACCGCCAAACATATTTACAATTGTTTTTAAAGGCTCATTACTTTCTTACTCTTTTATTGCAGGGGAAAGTGGAGCAGGAAAAACAGAAGCCAGCAAGTTAATAATGCAATACATTGCTGCTATCACAAATCCAAATCAGAGGGCTGAAGTTGAAAGGTGAGCTGCTCTGATTGCTTTATTAAAAAGCATTTGTTCACACAATGTACAGGCATTCTTAGTGACTAAATAGGCAGAATGGACAAAAATCTGACTATTAAAACCTGCAGTGATGCTTGATCTTTCTTAGAATCTCCAAAATGAGAGCACAGTTTAATGCAAGATGCATAGGCAAACGTCTATCATAGGCACAGAACAATGCTAGTTCGTAAAATAGTTTTAATATTTTAAGGAAAGTAGGTAATTAGTAATTGGAAAGTAGTTTCAGCTACTATGACACCAGTATGTTATATCTTATCACAGCAGTCACAAATACAACTGGAGACAGGCTCTTGGGTCAAGCACCCTACCACTCCCATATACAGAGTCCCTTATCTGCAAATATACACACACAAACCACACATAAAACATTAGATATGGGACAGGGTTGAAAAGGGGAAGATATGATTTCATATATTGACCCAGTTTGAATCATAGGTCAATTTTAGGTCCACGAGACAAGAAAGGCTATGTGATCTAATCTCTTAAGGGAAAACACTCAATATTAGATCTGGTAAAAGAAATGTATTGTATTCCAGTTTCAGCAATGGCCCCAACAGGTTCACAATAAGTTGAAAACTTTCCATTGCTATATCAGATTACACACTTGCAGATCTTGTGGTTATAAATTCAGTTTTCTGCTCACTTTTGGTGCAGATTTTGCAGCACGCTGTTCACACATTTTAATCTACATCTGTGTCATCAGAACCAACAACAACAACTGGCTAAAATTTAGTAAATTGTTTCTCAGATTAGATAAAGGATCATTAACCGAGTCATAAAGCTTATTCAGCAGATCAGAAGGTCATGCAAGCTAAGGTTATTCTCAGCTATGGAAAAAAAATGATTTCAGTAATAAATTAATACAGCGGAGTACAATATATTGTCTGTCCGCGCAAAGACAGGGCTAAAAATAAATGCAGCTCCGTCCACTCCCAGCATAGCCTTGTTTTATCTTTCTTGATTTATAGATTATATATCTGCTGAGCAGTCTTCCTGTTCCACGAGTGATACAGGAACTCAGAGTAACACTAGCTTAATGGAAACTCTTCTTGCTCTGTCCGGGTATACATCACATTCTCATTCTAACAAGAGTTAAACTGATTAAATAAAAAAGAATGGAAGATGATTTGTATCGTCTCAGATTGCACATGCTAGTGGTACAGAGTTAAATATAATTCAAAGGAAAAGGAAAGATTTAAGAAAGCTACAGAGAATGAAAAGCGATCTTAGTGTAGTGGTACATGAGGGTCACAGATGTGGGCTTTATCACACTCCATCATGCTATGAGGCTTTTAAACTGGCTGCATTATTTGCTAATTTTGCCTCCACCAGGGTGAAAAACATGCTGCTTAAATCCAACTGTGTCTTGGAAGCTTTTGGGAATGCCAAGACCAACCGTAACGACAACTCCAGCCGCTTTGGCAAGTACATGGACATCAATTTTGACTTCAAGGGAGATCCCATTGGAGGCCACATCAACAACTACCTGCTGGAGAAGGTAGGGGATGCCCGTTTAAAATTTTATATCATCTAACTGTGTCTTGATAGTGTAAGTGATTGGTGATGAGTAACAGTTAATGTGTTCCTCCTTTTAGTCTAGGGTCATTTTCCAGCAGGAAGGAGAAAGGAGCTTTCACTCATTCTACCAGGTAAGTAGCGTGTGTGTTTCTGTGATTGCATGTGCAAAGAATATTGATATTTTCACATGCAAACATTTATTTACCTTTTATTTATTTTAAGTGTGTGAAACCACTCCAGTTATTTCAGCAGGCATATACATCTACGTTCAGAAATTGGGTAATTTTGCATACCTGACCAACAAGCTATCAACACTGAGGAAAAAATAATGTGTATCTATGTGGTGCACATCTACACTCACATGGAGGGGAATGGAGTACAATGGAAGTACATAGTGTGCACATAGGACAAATTGGACTGCAAGGATTTTGATTATCTGCTGAAAGAAGTCCCCAGGTGTACCACTAGGGGCCGCTTCTTGTACCCCCGAAGCAGTGAAACCGCTGATGTTGTGTCTGTCAACTCTGGTTTCTGTAGATACAGTTTACATGAGTCAATGTGTCAAAAACATGCTGCACAAATGTGTCACACTTGTTACTGTGAAATATTTTAAGTATTTAATAAATCATAATAATGACCATTATATGAATTGATGTACAATGTGTTTGGTCCTTGATCAGCTGCTCAGAGGAGGTCCAGAGTCCCTATTACGATCTCTTCACATTCAGAAGGACCCAACAGCTTATAATTACATCAAAGTTGGAGGCCAGATAAAGGTAAATAATACACAATTACACTCACAGAAACCAAACAGAGGTCATATGTTTATTCATGTTTTAGTGTGGCATTTTGTTTGCTTTCTTAAAATGGCGTTGATGACTCACAGATGTTCTTCATCTGCTCACCACTGTTTAGAGGTGGCCGAGTTAAAGCCCGAGGTGTCATGTTGTTAGGAAAATACCTGCAGGCATTATTTTAATTGTCCAGCTTTCGAATGGTATTTAATCAGCCTTTACCGTCTCTGTTGCATGAAGACATGCTGCTATGTCTGCATGAGCTTAATGAGTAGGAACAAAACCACTTTACAGCAACAAACAGTCTGATGTCATGGAACCAAATGCAACCAAACAGCTGAGGCGGTGGTTTGTACATTGGGCGTCTCTATGGCTCCCATTTTTATAATGAGACTGCATGGTTCAGCCTGACAAATCAATGTCATAAACTCTGGAAATTTGATACAAATTGGATACAAAATGGGAAATTAAGTGTGGAATCAGGAATTTAGCTTAACATTGGTGCAGAAATATATAATGGTGTTTCCTTTCAGACGTTTCGTCGTTATCTTCTCTAGCTTGCAACATTACCTCACTCTCACTGTCATCTCACTGTTTCTGTCTTCAGTCTTCCATTAATGACAATGCCGATTTCAAAGCTGTGGCCGATGCCATGAAAGTGATCGGTTTCACAGGGGACGAGATTCAGACTGCTTACAAGATCCTGGCCACCATCCTGCATTTGGTAAGACTTGATAACATATCTCGGGTCATGTCTTATACCAGCTATGATCCAATATTGGAATTCTGTGTGTGGATTGAAGTTGAGCCATAACGTCCAAGTACATCAGTTATTCTGTATCGCCCCTTTCATCGTGTCTCTGCTTTTCCAGTGCAAAACCATGCAGTAAGGAATCAACTGTCATCTGTGCTTTCTTGCAGGGCAATCTCACATTTGGTGTGGATGGAGATGTGATCTTGATAGAGAACCCAAAGGTGGTGTCTGTGATGGGAGAGCTGCTGTCTACGAAGGAGGAAAATGTGGAGAAGGCCCTGCTGTACCGCACTGTGGCCACAGGGCGAGATGTCATCGAAAAGCAGCACACGGCACAAGAGGCCAGCTATGGACGAGACGCCTTGGCCAAGGTCCGTCTTTACACATCATTCCTCACAGTGCGCTAATCTGTCAGCAGTGCAGTTGTCGTAACTTTTCATCATGCTTTTAACAAGTACTTTATTTGTACTGAGCTCCAGAAAAAAAGAAGAGAACTTTAGCTCAATGGTGCCCCAAGGGGTCCATTCCATGTTGTGACATTTTACTTTCGGCTTGGCGTTATTCTTGGTGAGATTCACACTGATTCATACAAGCATGAGTCACAGTGTTATGACTCCAGACAGAGGCAGGAGACTATGTGGGAAACCATGTGTTGTACTGTATGTAGGCAGCTTCAACACCGACTCTGGGAATAAAAGTATGCCTCACTGATATTTTCACCCTCAGTTTTTCATCTGTGATTGTTAATTGTTTGCTGGACTGTCACCATAAATGCTTGAGCAAGGAACCTTAGCTTTAGTGCCGGCCACTGTTCCCTACTTTGAAGGTAAATACGGCCATGACCGTATGTAGTACTCAACACCTGGAAACACCTGGAAAATATTCACCTCTCATTTTCTCATTCATAAGCCAAACCACAATGTTACAAACACACAGTTGCAGCTTTTTGTGCAGCATGGTCCTGTATATTTTTAATATAATTTTTTATTCAAAGTCGGAGGACATTCCCCACAAGAGTAAACGACAACGGGGATGTATTCAGCCCAGGAAAGTGTAACATATACATTGTTTTGAAATAAATCGTTCAAGCCGCTAGCAACAAAGGAAACATCTCCACGTAAACCGTCCTGGCACACCAAACACTCCAGTATGGATGACAATCCTTTGGAAAACAAAACAAACTTTTATTATCTACTCACACCACACTACCACACCCATTCGTTCATGATAATGATAGTTATTTCTATTTTCATAGCATAATGCCCTTTCAATACACATTCATTTGCTATCGCACCGCTATTGCACAAGTAGTACTATTTTGGTCCCAAGCTGAGGCTCAGATTATGAATGTCAAGTCTCATTCTCAAAGGCTTTAACCTCATTAGAGAAAGTCAAGTGAAAATAAGTAAGTCAGTTGTTTTGTAACAAAAAATTTGCCCTCCTCAGGCCATGTATGACCGTCTGTTCTGCTGGATTGTGGGTCGTATCAATGACATCATCGAGGTAAAGAACTACGACGCCAGAATTCATGGGAAGAACACCGTCATAGGGGTGCTGGACATTTACGGCTTTGAGATTTTCCAGAATAACAGGTTTGAATTGAGTTCAAACTTATGATATTTAACAATATAGTACATCAAGTCTTTATGATCATGTCAGCTCGCTGTTTTACTAATATTTCAGACCTGTATTTTGTTGGCTATTACACAAACATTAATCTGTGGTTGCATCTTTAACAGACACACTCTCTCTCCCTCCTGTTTCTTGTTCTGTAGCTTTGAGCAGTTCTGTATCAACTACTGCAATGAAAAGCTGCAGCAGCTTTTCATTCAGCTCGTCCTGAAGCAGGAACAGGAAGAATATCAGAGAGAAGGCATCCCCTGGAAACATGTATGCAGGAAACGTTTGGACCTTTATATCTACTGTTTTATTTGTACTCAAGCTAGTCTATATTTAACCTGCACTTGTTGACATGCTTCTCTGTCCTTTGCTGTCAGATCGATTATTTCAACAACCAGATTATTGTGGATTTGGTGGAGCAGCAGCATAAGGGCATCTTCTCTGTGCTGGATGAAGCCTGTATGAATGTGGGCAAAGTCACTGATGAGGTTTTCCTGCAGGGACTGAATGTAAAGCTTGCCAAGCACGCCCACTACACCAGTCGTAAGGTAGGAAATGGGATATGTGGGTAGAGGCTTATTTCATATTTTGTTGTTGTGAGTTTTAAATGTGTGACTGTGAACATACTTCATGTCATTTCCCCCCCTGACCTTTGGTTGCTTCATTCAAGCAGCAGAGGTAAATATGGAAAAATCACCTCCATTAAGTAAAAACATGTCTTGAAGAAGCAATAAAGCGTCACAGTGTGTCAGAGTGGTTTTGATCATACACGTCTTTACATTTCTATTTAACCAGAAAACAAGATAAACAACTGCTAACATGAAAGTCAAGGAACATGTCAGACTCTGATGATGCAGGATGTGATGATGGTAACCTGAGAACACCAGAAGGCAGATTGCACCATTAAACAAGCATTAGCAGTTGGAGGGCCTCAACACAATCCTGTTAGTTTTAATTATCAGATCAATGCAGGCAGCTCAGTCTAATTTACTCTAATGGTCTCACTACAGCCAGACTAACATAAGGCAATTTACTTTGTTCACATCCAAGGTTCCTGTTTAGGTGCAGATGATTTAGAAAGCAGCATGGTGAAAGTCATCGGTCTTCCTAGTGCGGTTTTCTCTGTGGCCACGAGGGGGCAACAGCCGTCAGAGAAAGACCGTGAAGGCATCACGGTCTACACTTTGCACAAGTGATGTCACTGCCAGCCAATGAGATTCTATGTAACTGGTGCTGTTCTGTGTTAGAATGGATGACGGGAAATAGAAAGTCAAGGAGACACGCAGATAGGGTGCTGAGTGGGACTGGAGAGGGTATTTACACATTTAAGAGGGGAGTTAAAGAGGACACCAGAAATACAAGGAAAAGCTCAAGAGAGATGTCGATGCAGTGAAAATAAATGATGAATGGAAGATAATTTTGTGTTCAGGGTTTTTGGGATGAGTAGATATTTAGAAGCTTCCTGGAATTTCCCCATGTGATGCAAGAAAGCATGTTGACACATTAACTCTGTGGGTGCTGTGACCCATTAAAGTAGGGATGGATGAAGAATGGAGGAAAAGATGCTGTGCTGCAGGTTCTATTGATTGATGTAGCTTGCAGTCAATAAACCCCCTACCATGGCCTTTTACCTTCTCTCTGACCTGTGGCCATGCCAGCAGATGCCCAGCTTTAGAATACCTAAATTAAGGCTTGAATCCTGCAGTGATCCAGCTGTTATTTCCTCCAATCACAATTGGTATGAATCAGTATTCAGAAAAGATCCTTTTGAAATTCTGTCAGGAGTTGCCAGGCAACATTAGCATGCTGGACATTTGGAAGCACTATTTAAGCTGCTGTGAGCTAAGGTGATTCTCCTGGGTATTTTTTCTCATAAGGCAATTTGTCCAGAACACATTAGAGATCGACACGTTGCTTTTTGATCTTGCTGTCATCGACCTGAATCTTAGCTCAGTCTTTGAAAGACAGAAAGCTGATGCATCACCAAACAAGGCAAATGCATAATTTGCTTCTGCTTTCATCCTGGATATCAATTTCCATCAACCTTAAAGGAGCATTTATTCCAAGAAACATCAGCGTATTGTCATTACTGTATCAGTGGCTTCATTGTTTATCTCTGTGGATACATTACACACACTGTACCTTTGCATTATTAACTATCATTCTTTGGTCTGTGTTGGCCTAATGGAAGACTTAAATTGACTTATGTTTTGTTACACATTGTGTGGCCCACAAGCGGGTAGGTATGGAAGAAAACAGGTCGGTGCAACAGGATCGGACACAGATAAAAGATGGGACTTGGCACCAGTTTTTACCTGACAACTTTATACCTTCCTTTGCAGTTGGTGAATGCATGTGGTGGTGGTCCCACATATTTTTTTTGGGCCCAAAGGGTCTGTGCCCAACGGATACAGGACAAATGACTCTGTTCATTTGAGTGATATTCATAAGAGTTGGGTTCTCTTTACACGTTGCATGTCATGAGAGTCTGTCCTTTGTCACTGATGTAGAACATAATCTCAGGGCTAAGCCGTGGTGAGTATCCGGTTCAAACACTTTAAGCATCACTGCTTTTTGCAGACGATGTAGCTTTGTTGCCTCCATCAAGCTGTGACCTCCAACATGCACTGAATGAGCTGTGATGAAGATCAGCACCTGCAAATGTGAGGCCATGGTAAAATTTGAACATCCTCTCCAGGTGGGCAGTGAGTGAGTTGTTCTGCCAAGTAGGGTTGAAGGAGTTCAGTTTTTTGGGGTGTTCTTGTTCATAAGTGGGGGTGTGATGGCGCTTCTACAGTGGTTCAGATGCAAACTGTCCCAGTCAGATCTCATTTTGAAGATTGAGCTATGCTCCATCTCTCACCCTGGCTCTGGGGAGTGACCAAAGGAATGAGATTGCACATACAAGCAGCTGAAATGAGTTTACTCAACAGGGTGTCAGGACTCACCCATAGGGACATGGTGAAGACCTTGGACAACATGAAGGAGCTCAGAGTTGAACACTGAGAGCATTACAAAAGACATTTTAGAATGCTTCACTGCTGCTAATTGGTAATTTGGATTTTTTTTTAAATTCCACAGATTTCCAGGATTTAAATTTACATGAGCACTGCAGGTTTTTAAAGAGTCACAGGGACTCTCAAGTATCACAGTTCAACATCTTCTACACAACTCTGTCTGCCAGAATAAAAGTGTGATCATGAAAAGGTTGGGCATAAGAAGTGCGAGACACAGAGAGGAGAAGAGGGAGGCAGAGTGAGACTCCGGTAGGAGAAAAGTGATATCTGCAGATGGAAGGAGAAAAGGGTTGAGGGAGGTGAGAAATATGAAAATGAGGGCTTGATTATTTCTTTGGAACACCTATTTGTCGCTAACATGCCCTTTTTTTCCTTAGTGTAATACGCAGTCTGTCCTCTTTGTTGTTCCTCCGATTTTCTGTAAAAATAAAACAAACTGAAACAATCACATTTACATTGTTTTCCCCTGTCACAATTCTTTATCCCTGAAGGAGACATAAAAGAAAAGACAGCAGTGAAAATTACACTTAACAAAAACAAAATATCAACATTCACTCATAGAAAGGGAGGAGCGGATAAAGCATGAAAGGATGGAGTCAGGAAGCAATTACAGGGGATGAACCTGTAACAAGATCTGCTGTCTGCCTGTTGTTGTGTTCTCACCATTATTCCAGTACTCAGTGATGCTATAGGTTGTGTGCAAACCCTTTCATAAATTGAACAACTGTTTCGACTGTTGATGATTAACACTTCCATATTCATCACACTTAATCAATAGCTCCAGTGCTGTTTTGTTAGATGACTCACTCATGCTTCACACGCACATCACATACCTGCCTAGGTCTGTAAACAGATCAAAGGGAGACGCAGTGCAGAAAAGAGGAGCGAAAGTTTCAATCAATAAGAGATTCCCACCGTTGTGGCTTCTAATCAGTGTTTTTACATCTCAATACTTTTGCTGTTTGTTGGCTCCCAGGCATCGGAGCCTTAATCATCTGCTCACGATGCATGGCAGCTGCAGGCTTTTACACGGACGTCTCACCTGGAGCAAAAGGCTTGAATCTGCCGTGCTCAGAATAATGTTTGAGTGGGATTTTTGTCCCCACTTTGCCTCATTTTCCACCAGGATGTCTCTAACTGTGCAGATTCAATACGCTTTAATCAGGTGTCATGAATCTTTGCCTCTAATGTTCTACTTTCTACCAGCAAACAGTCAAATCAGCGTAAGAAACGCCAGTCACACTTCTGCTACAACTTGAGGTGATTCTCCCGGATTTTTGTGCTATTTTTAGGTTGTTGCTGCAGCATCACCATGTCCCCTTTGTCTATGTAAAGCCATGTCTTTGGGATCATCCATGCAGCAGCAGGGAGAAGCAATCAAACTCTCTTCAGTTGTTCTTGTTCTCCTCTCTCCTGCACTAGACTGATCCATTCTTTCTCCCTCAGTCTAGCCCTCTCCTCAGCTCATCTCCCTACGCTGCTTTGATGTTCCCAGTCGTGTTTTTTTTCCCCCTTTAATTATTTGCTGACATTAATTCCTGTTGGAGCAGAAGCCATGGCAGCTTCCTCTCCAGCCCCTCCCCAGTCTTTGTGATCCTGTCTTGATTCTCTCCGCTTTCATGACTCCTCTCCCTATGGATCTCTGTCTGCTTCTCTTCCTTTCTTCTTGCACTGCTCTCCCACTTTTACTTTTACTTTTCTTTTTTTTTTCTTCTTTTTTGCTGCGTTGTAGCATTTTGAGAATATCTTACTGGCTTGTTTGCACCTCCCGTGTACCACTGCAGCATGCTAATATGTGTCGTCCACCTGCTGCCACGTGCATGAATGCATACAGGGGGCCTTGCTAAATGCTGAAGCTTTCATGAGCCATGTGTCGGTGATGCTAATTGCTGAGATAGAGACACTTTGTCCGACCTGTCCAAACCTGCCACCATGGAGGCACACAAGGTCAGCGAGAGCAGAGAGGACAGGGAGGAGGAGTTGCAGTGATGTTTATGAGAGCACAAAAGGGTTGGATGGAGTAGCTAGCACTTCTGTAACTGCTGCATCCCGTCTGGTTGAACGTCTTTATGTTTGTCTAGAAAGATGAACTAGATCCATGTGTTCACTTTTTAATACCCCGACAGCTGCCACTCAGTGCACTGGGCATGAAACACAAAATCCATCACCTCATCTGCTCCCTGGATCGACTCCCATGGAACCTACTGTGAGTTACTGACAGTTTTACAGCCAGTCAGACGCTGCTCATAGGGAGGTCTGGCTTGTGCCTTCGTAGATGCCAGCTTAGTGTAGAATCTGGGGAGCAGGGCACAGGTGGTGCACGGGGTTGCTGAGAGAAGTGATTGCAGTAGGCGTTGGAAGAAAATAGCTGGGCGGGAAGCGTGTGTCAGATGACTGAGGTGGAGGTGTAACATGAAGCTCTGCTTAGGGAGAACGCTGACAGAAGTGAAAGATTTTGAACAGTGAGATGTGTGTATAAAAGATGGCTTGATTGTTAGATGTCACACGTGTGCAATGCTTAGCAGGGGCTGGTGATTTTATGTTTTTCTAAATGACAAATGTGTGGAAAATACTTTTGTATTTTTGTGCAAGAACATTCTCAAATATCCCAGTGTGTGCAGTAAAAACATTTTGCATGCATTTTATTTATTTAAAAAAATCATTACCAACACATTTTTTTCAGATTGTGTGATTGAAATAAAAACTTCAAAAACAATTTTTCGTAAGTATCCTTTGGTTATTGGTGACATCAGACCTTTGTTTCAAGATTCCACATGGCACAAACTAGATATTATCTAAAAGCTAAGATTATTCCAAACAAAATGAGACCAAGCAACACATTCTGCCTGCGTCATGAAATAATCATCACTAAACCACATGTTATCACATTAGCCCAGCTGGGTTAATAGGTCAGTACAGTCAACATCATCAGACCTGCAATTATTGGACAGTTGAGTAACGCATGATATGATTGGTGGGTGGGCCATCAGAGAATAGAGTAGAATGTCTTTGTCTTTGCAGTAGCAAATTATGCTATCATACAAAGTGATGCTGTAAAGGGTTTTGTCTTAGATCATATGTCGGGTTGAAAATGATCTGAAGCCATTGTGTGGATCAGTTCATGCTATAATGAAGTATTTGTACTGATTTTTCATTCATGGTATCCGGATTTTGAAAAAGAGAATGTTGTATTGATGGATTTGACGCTGAAGTTTGAATCAGAAATTGAACATTGAGCAGAAACTTTACCAGCTGTGCATCAGACCTGAGTGTGTCTGTTATTTACTCTTTCTTTCTGTCTGTCTCTCACTCTCTCACCTCTGCTCTCTCTCTACTCAGTTTTCCTGTTTTTTTTTTTCTCTCAGCAGCTGTCAACTCTTTCACTCCCCCTCTCACTTTTTCTGCTTTGTCCTGATTTTTTCTTTATTGTATTTGCAAAATCAAAGATCCTGTTCCTTCGTTATTAAGACAATCCAGTCTCAAATTAGAGAACTTGAGCCTGAATCCTTATTTTGCCATTACAAATTTCAGTTTCCATGACACCGCTGATGTTGCCGCTGTGCTGTTGTGAAAAAAGGCCATGTTCTTACTGTTGTCTTTCCAGTTATTCTGGTTAGTTTTTTAGTCAAGGGATAGTTTGATGAGTTTGCTGTTCTGTAAACCTCCTGCTCTACATTCATGGAGCTGTGCACCTGAGCAGCATAATCACTGTCCTTTACTGCCTGCTACCACTCAGCATATCCTCTGATGCAGCTGGGAATTAAGTGCATTGTTCAACAATAATTATTTGAGGAGGCTAATTCGAATTGTTGCCCAGAGCCGTTTAAAGGATTGGAACCAATCAAAGTCCAGTTTCAATTCTTCCCCTGTAAGCTGTAACAATAGACAATATTTCCAATATCAATTCTGATTGTTTGGAATTCATATTTGGGGGCAACCATGTGTAATAATATGAATATGGGGAAAACAATTAGCGGGAGTCAAACCTGATAATTAAACTGAACATTGATTTAACTCGTGCTATTTTATGTGTACTATTTTAATTTTTTTTGGCTCATTACTTATCATTCTTGAACACAAACACACTCAAACACACATACAAACACTCCTAATGGTGTGTTTCTGCCTGTATGTGTTCATCATGCGTGTGCGTGCGTGCGTGCATGCATGTGTGTGCATTGGAGTGTGACTGATTGTGATGGATGAGACCAGTGTAGCTTCCAGTAGATGCAGGCTGTTGGCCCGGTGGTGCATCTGTTTGTCTGTCCGTGTGCATGTGCATCCACATGCGTGTGTGCGTGGCATACGTTCATCCGCACGTTTCCTGCAAGTGGTTGTATTGTAACTGCCTGAACATATGTGTGTTTGTGTGTATTCTGACCAACCACATGAATTAAATGCAATAATTGAGACAGCAGGAGAATTTGGCTTTGAAGGGAGACTCCTCCAAGGACTCCAAAAGGAAACTTTTAAACTGTCAAATCTGTCAAATTATCTTAGTGTTTTGAATCGGGACGGTGAATGGAATCTGTCAGATTTATTCTAGTCTCAGCTGGAATGGTATCCTGGTCATTAATACTGACCCTTATCCTTGTGCTATCGCACACAATCAATACAGCTGTCAGGCCCGTTTACTATGACTTTTTACCATGAAGCTGATGTTACAGAAATGATGTAAAATATATTCTGCTGTTTCAGAGGGAAATAGTTACTTTTCACAAAGTTTTACAGTTTGAAATGGCTGTTCGAATTTTAACATACATCAAATATGTATGTTATGATAATATGTACTGTATATGTATGAGTATGTGGGCTCATATAAGTATTGTCCCTCTATCTCTTTCTCATACATATACCATTTGCCAATGCAGTCATGTTTGGTGATTAATCACCACTCAAGCAGATAAATCACCCGTGCTAAGCTCCCAAAAAAATGCTTGCAGGGTAGCGTGTGGACACCATTTCTAAAGGCTAAGTGGTTGCCACTCAGGAGGGACTAAGATGTCACAGCAGTACCTGACTCATGAGCTTGATTGATCCATGAGCCGTTTCGACACAGGAGGCTTATAAAAGATTTGTTATAACGGATTCATCACGGAAAGTCCAAATTACCTCGAACTGTGTTGATATTAGGAATTGTGGCGTAATCCTGATTTGTGGTTGAAGGGCATAATTCGCAACATAATTCGGGTTAATTCTGTTCCTTTGTTATTGTCGTTTGTTCATAATGTTTATTTGAATAGGAAATCAAATACAAAATTTTGTGTGTGTGTTTACCTTTGACTGTTGCTGTTTTGTGTGAAAGAACACTGGTGAATGACTCGTTGAACATTCTCTTCATTTGCGTCGTTATTTGGATGCACTTGTGTTCTGTGCACGTTATTGTATTTCTATAACTCATATTTTCCTCTAAAATCTCTTTCTCACTCTAATTGCACCTTTTTCTGACTATAGTATGACAATAGACCACTTAATGTTTGTGTTATAATTGTGAATTACATAAAAATAATGTAAAAAAAGTAATGTAAATAAAATGCAAATGCACTAAGGTGCAGCACAGGCAGCTTTGTGGCTGAAACGCGATGCCTCATGCTCACTAGAAGCAGCAAACCTCTGCATTTTCACTCGTATCAGACTGTATCAGACGCACTCTCTCACACGCCGACGTCATTCATAATTAACAAACTTCATTTCGTTTGCTTGCAACAATTTCTTTTACTCTTTAGCTCCTTCCTTCTTTTTCCATCAATGGCTTTTCAAACTCACACCACATACCCAGTATTGAGCTTCTCATGCAGACAGGATGTCCATTTGTCTCGGCTGAACCTTGTTTAGTGGTTTATGTTCCTTAAAATAGCCACAATGTCCTTTCTGTTCATAGTCTTTCTGAGAGAAAAGCATTTAGGAATTGATAAACTGACTGATTCTGCCAGTTTGATATGGATGCGATATTACTATGTAACCCATAGACTGTTGACACTATAATAAATGATGTGCTGCTACCTAGGTGATGTCATGCTACACTAGCAATGGTTGTTCTGGAGTAGTGCAGACAGAGAGTGAATTTGATGCATGTATCTTGCTGAGGATTGTTCTTTATTCACAGACCACAAAAAAACTAAAGCACTGGGGAGAATAAAGTTGCTGAATGGAAGAAAAGAAGTTGTTTTGCTTCAAGCATGCAGTGTAACATTTTCCACTAATCGATGAAGTGAAATTTTATATCTCTCTCTGTCTCTCACGCACAGCTTTCACCTACTGAGAAGACTTTGGAGTTTGACAGAGACTTCCGTATTAGACATTATGCAGGAGATGTGATGTAAGTATCCTAACATTTTATTTTAATTTGTTTTGTCAATCACAGCATAAAAGCACAGAGTTTCTTCCTTTGGGCTGTGACGAGCTTTAAAGATGTACTACATGATACTATAGGACCTCTGGGGGGCAGGAAAAAAATCCAGCAAGCACAGAGCAGCATGAGCATCCCAAATACAAAGATGTTTCTATCAATTTAGCTCCGCTTTGGTCCACCAATTCCTGATAGGTGGAGCCATGATCAGAAGTCACAGACTACAGTACGCAATGAACCCTCTTTATGGTCACTATGACTACTACCATTCAAATGAATAAATCAAGCCAAGCCCCCAAAAAGTGCTCCGTGGGCAACATGTTGGCGGCTATGTGTTTTCCACCCAAAGGGACAAAGACATCACAGCATCACCTGACTCATGGGCTTGACTTATCTAGAGTTAGTTAAACCAGGCAGGAATAGGGGGAACCTCAAAGCAGGGCTTATCAAAACTCAGCTACATTACAGCCACTGGTTCCAAACAACAAGCCAACGTCTGTGCTGCATATCAAAATGAGGCAGACAGGAATTGTGGGATGAAGCACCTCTGCAGCCAAATGGGATAAATATAATGAGGGTTCATTCTGTTACTGCTGTTCAATTCCACAGGTACTCAGTGGTGGGTTTCATCGACAAGAACAAAGACACTCTGTTCCAGGATTTCAAGAGGCTGCTGTACAACAGGTGAGACACACCAACAGTCAACCACACAGTAATACACACTGCCCCAATCATCTCCTCACGCTCTTCACTGAATTTCTTGCTGCATTTATTTGACGGCACATGAGAAAAGAAAAACACAGGATAAGTAGAATAAATCTCCTCTGCTGCACGCTGTAATCCTCCTGACCACCTCCCCCGTTTCTCATGAATTTTATTTCCTGTATAAGTTCCTTAACCTCCTTTATCTGTCATCGATTGTAAAAGCTGATAAAACTCTGTTTTTCATGTTTTTTGTTTTTTTATTTCGTTCTTCTAGTGCTAACCCTGTGTTGAAGGGGATGTGGCCAGAGGGCAAACTGAGCATCACTGAGGTGACAAAACGTCCACTCACAGCCGCCACCCTCTTCAAAAACTCCATGATCTCACTGGTTGAGAACCTAGCCAGCAAGGTGAGGTTTTTGACTCCTATATCAGTGAAATTATGACTTCCAATATCCATTTTGAGCCTGTAGAATGAACTCCATAGTGGTTAAATTCCATCACCAGACACAAGAACAAGTAAAAAGGAATATTTATGTATCTGTAGTCGACATATAAAATCCAAATCAACTCACTTCTGCAGATTTTTACATATGATCAGAGCAGATTGATAACAAATGCATGTGGTACCTGACTCACTATCACTCCCCTTTGTTCTCTGTAGGAGCCCTATTATGTCCGCTGCATCAAGCCCAATGATGTCAAGTCCCCTCTGTTGTTCGAGCATGAGCGTTGTCGCCATCAGGTGGAGTATCTCGGGCTGCTAGAGAACGTCAGAGTGCGCCGCGCCGGCTTTGCCTACCGACAGACGTACCCTCGCTTTCTGCAGAGGTACCCTGCATCGTTCTCGTCTTATGTGGTCATATTGAAGATGAAAGAAATTACTGCAGTCTATGCATTTTATTAGTTAGGGGATACAGATGAACAGAGTCACACCAGTGCCCTGGTCTTTGTCTGCCTTGACCAGCTGTCACATTCTCCTACTCCATCAATCAGGCTGAATGGAAGATTTAAGATGATAGTTTGGCTGCTTTGAGTCCAAAACCAATTCAAACACATCCTCACTGACTTTATTTAGAATTGCCATTATAACTCAGCTTTGGCAGCCTTTTGGGTGTGAAATGATGAATGATGCGTGATAAGGGCGGGGATGGTGCTCTTTTTATTTTGGGATGCAGAGAATATTCAAGCTATAAAGTTCATGGTTTTGAGGAGAGCTTGCATTAAAGATATCAAGAACATTAGTTGATCACTTACAGATAAGTGAAAAAAAGTCCAGAATATTTCACTAAGTTCCGCAAATTCAGCAAATTAATGTAAACATCCATACCGCAATCAGACCGTCTGTTATGTTTTCTCCTTAAAATGGAAACACACCTTCCTTACCGCATGTAGGAATCTGTAACAGTCTTGATTCACCATGTCATCTCCTTCCAAGGCATCAAATATCTTTTGTTGAGCTGTGCAGTTCTGCATATCTTGATAAAACCACTTCATCCCTCATCCAGGTACAAGATGATCTCCGAGTTTACGTGGCCAAACCATGACCTTCCCTCGGACATGGACGCAGTGAAAAAGCTGCTACAGGGTTGCGGATTTGACCATGACGTGGCCTACGGCAAAACCAAAGTCTTTATCCGTACGCCACGCACCCTATTCAGCCTGGAGGAGCAGCGCACTGAAATGGTCCAGAGGATTGTCCTCTTCCTCCAGAAGGTTAGATTCTGCTCACCTCTATGTAAATATACTGTAGACCCCACGGCGAATATGTTTGGTTTTGGTTTACATTTATTATTACTACAAACAGGGGTTTCAAATGTTCATTGAGCTCCACTGCGAGGGCTCAGTGATCATAAATATCAAAATCAAGATGAAGCCTTTTCCTCTTCATGTTCTTCATTATTACGCTGAATAGATTTTCCTTTTCCATTTTTTACTGCAGGGAGTTAAATCTTTAGTCATAGCTGTTTCATAGTCTCATGAGGGTCTAGCATGAGATTGCAGTTGGTTGTCTCTTTGTTGTTTCATGTGAAAACCTATTCCACCCTCTGGTTTTAGTAAATTGACGCATTTTGGAGTATTTCCAATCACAATAAAATCATTGTCCTCTGCTAAATTGAAAGCCTGTGCAGAGTGGAGAACACTAAATTGACTATGATGCATTTGTGATTGGCACAATCAGATGTTATTTGTCAGGAATGACCAGTTAAGTGTGTGTACCACATAAAATCACCTACTGGTTATTTGTTATAAATGCATCTTTAAATTGGGAGGTTTGAAACATCTCCAGAGGAAAATAATGGGAAATGTCCTGTCGAGCACAAATGGAATGAGTAAGCATGATTCATCACCACTCATTATTTCTCATTTATATTCCACTTGACTGGGTAGCAATGGTCAGCTTCCTATTGGTACCATTTTATTTATTCCTTTTTATATAATAGTTGTTCCCCCATGTTCCTCGTTGAACACATGAACTCGATTAAACTGATTTTGAATGTTGAATGGTAATGAAAATGTGCCTATCCACATCAACTCATTCAGACCAATCACCGAGCTTGTTAATCTCACTGCAAAGCCCCAATCATGTTCTTATTGAATCTTTCTTCTTGTTCTGCAGAGGAATAACCTTAGAGAATATAAAAAGTGTCTGTGATATTCAGGCAGTGAGGTATTTTTAAACTTGTACGGTCTTGTGTTATTCTCTCTCAGCATAATTGTCTCTGCCTCTTCTCTTTTTTTTCAGTTTCTCTTTGAATTTTTTCACCCACACATCTTTTTAAAAGTTAGTACATCAGCACTTAAATTGACTTCATAGGCACTGCTGACTTTTTACAGAAACCATAGATCATCTCAAAATTTGGATTATTTTTTCTCTGAAAGTACAGTAGTGGAATGCGGATCTGTTGGGAGAACCCAAATCATTTGAAAACAACAGAGCTAAATTAATGAAATTAGATGGCGTCTTAATGGTTTGGCTGTTTTCAACTGTAAATGAGCTTGGAATAAACATAATAATAATATTAGCCTTTGCCTTTGTGACTCTATAACATTATTATACATCTTTATTCATTGCTTGTTTTTTCCAGGTTATTGGGTAGCATCATCAAATAATATATTGAAGTCTCCTTTAGTTTTTATCACACCATCCGAAATGTTCACTGATTCAAAGGAGTGAAATTGGGAAACATTTGTCAAACCTTTAATCATTATGTTTGATTTAGTAGTTGAAACACCATGTGTGCTGAATCTCATTTCTAAGTAAAATACGTCTGGATTTTTTAAAATTAATATATTTTTTTTCTTTTACATTCATTTGAACTTTATTCCATAAAAGTGTAGAAAAGTTTGCTTTTTTTCTTAACCTTGATAATGATGACATTACTTGCCTCATGCCCTGACTTCACATAAATCATTCTATCATTCTGTGCCAGCTTATGATGATAACAAAGGTAAGGACAGACACCATTTGTTATTTCTTTATGATACTGTATGATACAGTTATTCCCTCAGGAGGAGCCGTTTTGAAATCATACTGTTGCTCTATGACTGTGTCTTGGCTCATCTTGTCTTGTGTGATTTTGCAAAACTTGATTAAGATTATGAATATGATCGATGAGAAGCTGGTTTGTAAGGGCAGCTCTGTTAAATTACAACATCAATCTGCTACATGCTGCCAAATTTACTCCGTGACTGACATCAAGAACGGTGTAATTATATTTGGGTATGTGCAGGGGTTGTGTGTTTGTGTTCTTCATATATTTTCTGGCGTTTCATCCACGGAGCCATATGTGCAAAGTTTAAACAGAATAAAGCATTATCTCACAGGGCAGATTCCTCAGCATGTTGCATTTCTGTCCCTTTTCCTCCAAGAATACCTGCCGTTCTCAGACATGAAAGGGTTATCCAGCCAAATTAACTTCTGGAGAGGATTGATTGGTTGACCTCAGTATTGATCTGTATGACCCCTAGCTCTTCTTCCCACAGACATGCCAGACTGGTGTTCCTTCCAGTTCCCCCTCATGAGAATTATATCTAATGCTTGTATCTCAAAGGATAGCCCAGCTTTGATAACCAAAGGAAAACCCAGAGGGAAACAGTTTTTTTGTCCTGCCAAAACAAACATGGACGCACAACGAAAATGTTGGAGCAGCTTTGTTAATGTTGCCCTTTGTCAATGTCAAATCTAGGAAAGGCACCTATGCAGCTTAGGGGATGAGCATATGGTTGTAGAAATGCACACAGATGCAGGCTGACCAAGCTGGCCTGCAGAAATGTGCACTCGCCGACATACAAACACACAAACACAATCAAATGGACTGATAAGACAATAGCATTGACTCTTGTATTTGTCATGCTGTTTCTCTAACAAACAGCCCAGACCGAGCCTCATCTCCAGTGCCAAGAAATCCCCTTATCAGCACCTGGCACACCATTCTGCCTTATGCCAGTCAGGAGCCCACTGCCAGAGCTTGTGGCTCTAGCCCAGACACACTTATAAGCCTGTTTGCTTCATTGATTTATAATAAGGCTCTACCTCACCAAGCAGCTAGAAAAAAATCAATCTGTGAATTTTTACACTTCCTTAGTACCAGGTGAATGGTCTCTCACAGCACCACCTCCCTCCAGTGTCTGGAATATGAGCACACTCTGCAGTCTGCAATCTCGGTTTACCTTTTTAAATGACGTAATCCCGCTTGCTCTGAGCAGTGGGAGTAGCTGAAAAAAGTCACGCTCTCCCATTTAATGATTCCTCTTCTTTCCATGTTTCCATCGGAGTCATTCCACTCCTGTTCTGCCAGCTTTCCTCTTCAGCTTTGAGTCACTCAGGCCCGTGTAGATCACCAGTGATCTCATCACTGCTTCCTGTGTGATCCATCACTGATAACAAAAAATCGTTTTCTCTGTCTACTTAGAATCTCATTGCAATCCTTCCATTCCTTTCAACTCTCAGTAATGACTAGATGAAAGGCAAAATGTTTTTAATGGCACATAATCCAAAACATATACAGTGTCATGAATTATACATAGACAACCCCCAACCTCCGTCTCTGTTAGAATAAATATTTCATAAATTTAAACCCAGCCATCCACATCACAGTGACGGTCTTCGCCAGTCAAAGCACCGACGGTGGTGACGAGTCAGATTCCCGTGTGTATTCTGAACTGCAGCCTTAATTGCTTAGCAAAGCTTTACATATTCTTTGTGTAACTATATATATATATATATATCCCAATGCTGCCACAGAGGCTGGTGAGAGCAAGTGCTAAATACAATATATAAAATACAAATATTTATATGGGATAAAAGCTGTATTTTATTATTTTGTATTCTTCCCCTCTGGGTGAGCCATGCCTTGAGGCAATAAGTCAAGCAGCAGTAAATGAAATCTTGCTTTTGGAGGATCTGACTGACGTGAAAAGTGAGTAATCTCGCTCTCCGGTGAATAGCAGGCTACTTAATGCAAGGCTAGCAGGGTGTAGGCTCTCATGTGCTTAACTGTCCAGAACTGATCTGTCTCCTTCTAGAACTCAGCAGAAACCTGATCCCTAAGCCGCCGATCTTATTGAACCTGCAAAGTATTTTTAGGTCTTGCCTGGAGCCATCACCTCCACAAATACCCCATGGCACATCAAAGGAAATGGTTTAGTTTCTTTTGTAACAGTCGCACTCACAGGATTTAAAATAGAGTTCAATTTATGCTTCCTTTAGTCTCAGAGGCCAGGATGAGGGAACTTTCACTTTTTCACTGTTTTACCCGTGCAATGTTTGATTTAAATGAGTCTGAATCTGAAGCCTTATTCAGTTAATGTTTTAGTCCTGATTTGATTCAGGTTCACCAGGTGTTTTAAAGATTGTACTTAGTACAGACTATTCATCTGTTATTTTTGTTACTTCCAGTGGAAAGACAAAATTCAAAGGAGTTTTTGAAGGGTGTATGTGTGTCGTTGGAACCCATTGAGTGCACACAACTGGCTTAGTGAGACATGCAAGCAAGATGTGGTTCACATCATATTCACCAGGCACAAAACACCAGGTAACATAGCGAGTTTGGTTCAAGGCAAGTGCGCTTCACAAACACTGTCTATCAGTCTTTTATGTTAGTTTCAGTGAGTGGATTGCGCACTTTAAACTTCATCAACGAGTTATTATGAATTTTGTTTACTTTATTTTTGTGTGTCCTCGAAATTGTCTTGTTGTTCGTCTTGTGACTGAATGTGTCTATTATTCAATAAGGGAATGATGAGGGTCTTGGTTGAAACATTTTAAACTTCTTTTGCCATCCACTGACATTATTCTCCCAATCTATTTCCCTGGTCTGATCTAATTGATGGATGAGCCGTCTAGAGCCATTCAATTTCATTTACAGTACAAGTCCCTTTTAATTACACCGCACTGATGAAGATCAGAGTGAACATTTGTTTAGCATCAATAGAGTACATTAACCCTGAGCAAAATGAGAAAAAAAATGAAATGGCTTTACATTGGGAGACGGGGGAAGTCGGGTGTCAGCAGTCACATCCAGTCAGCATGGCTGTGTTAGTGGACATCGTGGAATGCTGCTCAGTCGAGTGTTCTATTGATTTATGCTAATGGGTGCTGGCCTGTGCCTTGGCCCAGCGTCTCCCTTTGACAGCCTATGGTCAGAGCAGGTTGCACCATCACTAAATTGTGTCACACATCCTTGATTCAACCTACCTTGTATATCGAGCATGTCACTGGAAACATCCCCAGAGGATGAAAAATCAGCAATTCAGCATTGCACTCCAGTCAAGTGTGTCAATGGTGCAGCCAGCCTATCTGTTTTTCCGTGTCAGATTTTTTAGTCATTCATTTTGCTCTCCATCTTGACAGTAATCTGGTGGATTTTAATGTGTCTTGGGTTGGACCTTTTAATGTATGGAGCTTGCAGTTTTTTCTCTCACAATTAGATTAATGACCTCTTATTAGATCTGCAGTCCCGGTGCTTTCAGATAAATGTAATGGGCCCCGTCTGTGTTTTGCTTTGTTGTGGCACATTTCACCCTAAACCTCCCAACCCTTCCGACCAACAACCCATTGTCTTGGCACATGTGATTTGTGAGTGCTTTTTACCCAGTTTGCTTTTCAAACAGACCATCCCTCCCAATAAAACACCAGCAATCTGTCCCACTTTGTGGAGACGAAAGATCCCCTATCTGCCTTTGATGAGCTCGTAAATCCCGAGTCCAGCAGTGTGATGAGGGCACGCTTCATGATGGCACAGTCTCTAAAAGGATGATCAGATGGCTTTATTGGCCAGCAGAGTAAAACCAGACCAACATGGGCCTTGTTATTGGCCTGATTTATCCACAGTCCCTCGAGTGTCATCTTCCTCAGCTCGCCATCTTTATCGCAGCCTGCATCTCTGTTTAAGGAGCAGAAAATTTATTTATGGCACATGTTTGTGCATGTGTGTTTGATGGTGTTGATGTATATTTAGATGTCTCTCTCCACCACTTTCCACCTTTCATCAACCTTAATGAGGCCCCAAAGACAACAGACTCAGATTATGTCCGTTCTTATCTGAGTCATTGTAGCTTTATGGTCCCATTCCTCCTGTTTTGCTTTTCACCTCCAACCCCAGGCGTTGGTATGTAATTGATGATATGCAGCTTCGGTAAGCACAGCTGTTGATTTGTCAGTGGCCCTCACCATGAGGAATGAAAATCTGTTCTCCTCTGCTTTATGTCTTGAATATTGCTTCTCCTCACATTTTGTAAATATACTTATATTTCTGGACTCCTTAATTTCACATCTAATTATATAAATGTTGAATATGTACGATGTGTGAGAATTACAAAGGTCAGATCTTTGAAGTAAGCACAGATCAGATTGTGTTTAGTCGTATTTGAATTGAAAGGAATTTTTCCACATCATTTTATTTGCCTAATTTTGCACATTACAAATCCAAATTAACATTCACACAGGTTAATTTGCTTAACTCATTTTCTTCTTTGAAGCTTGATTTCTTGTCACAAATGAATCAAGTCTGATTTTTAATGAATGTACCTCTAATCTGTGTCTAGCGTTGTTTCCATAAAACACAGCTACAGTCAGCAAATCCCATTCATTCCTCACTGTCATCACCCTGAGCATGCATGTGTGTCATCTCAGGGGTCGATTAGTGATGAATATGTATTTGCTGCTCTGCTCTCATTCTCATCCATTATGCATCAGGCTCATAGTGCAGTGTGGAGGAAACGGCCGTCAGCAGCCATTTTGCCAGACTAGCACCAACTGAGACTTACAGTAACAGGACTGAAAGGGCTATTGTTTTCCCTGAATCAGTATTGATACGCTGACAAATAAGATGTAAAAAGAAATAAAACCATTATGTGGAATAATTTAAGAGCTGCTGTCTAATTTTCACCTTTGAAAAAAACATTCTTGTCCTGTATTAAATGTGAAAATCTGAATTATCCTCCTTTTTTCTCTCTAATCTGATATTATGAGAATAGTCTGATGCATTCACGGTCTTATAATATGCAAATTAAATGTCTTGAGATGTTCGGTACGACCAGGTTGTCTTGGCAGTAATATGGCTTCATGGCTGACTGGCTGTTCCTCAATGAGCTCAGTGTGATTCAGTTTCTTGAGGATCTCCTCCCACCCAGTTCAACATTAATTGTGTGGAGCAGACAGTGCTCATTCAAAGTGGATCATTCAATTATGGGACCCCAGTGGGGGTGGCTCCATGCTACATTCCTCTACTTCAGTCACTTCATATATTAAAGCAAATGTTTGAAATGTTTAATAACACATTTGAATGTGTGATTTTTATATGTTTCCATATCCCAGTGGCATGTTTTCTGTCGTTACCTCGTCATCGCTGATGGTGAACCACCTCCACCACAGTAAATGTAAATGCTAAAAATCCCTCTATTCTCTATTGGCCACATCCACACTTAAAAACATAAAATATTCATGGTGTCCATGATTACCATGCATTGCAGATATTCACTATCCACGAGTGAGCCCCAAATGCGGTATGCAGTGTTCAGTGTTGCATTAAATTTTGACTGTTCAGTAAATGCATTTTAATACTGATTTTACTTTTGAGTAGGATTTGCTGTGGTGTAAAGTATTGCTTGTAGGATTAGTGTGAGTGTGTGTGCCTGTGTGTGTTTGTGTGTGAAAGAGGGAGAATATGAAGTGAAAAGGGAGCATATGGTAGTGATTTTAGTGAAGGTGGACCAGGACTTAAGGCTCCCTGGGGTCCCATTTACATCTATTATTCATGTTTTAGAGGGTCTGATAGCCACTCAACTTATGTTTGGTTACAGGCAAGAATGGGAATTCTTATTTTTAGCCAGCATCCATCCTGTTCAAACACTTGAGACACAAACACAGGTGTAGAATTGAGGTGCTGTAAAAAAATAATTTTACAATGTTTATTTTGTTATTTACTTCTACTGCTATATATATATTTCTGATTGTAAGCAGCAGCAAGACAGCAATATTCTCCACTTCACTTTCAGATTCTTCACTTTCCAACACCTAAATAAATAATCTGGTCTACAAAAACAGAAAAGTCCATTTAGTGCAGAGCTTGTTCCCCCGTATGGTCAGCATTTTACCACCTGCACAGAACGGTGAAAATGATGGTGAATATTCTACGATTCTACCGGTTGTACTATGTCATACTGTATCTTTTCTGCATCAGTGCATTTATGCTTTTTGAACGTAAAAATATGTGGTAGCTATAGTGATTTTATGAATTCTAATGCACATCTATTGTCTTGTCTCTGTGGAGGTGTGGAGGGGCACCATTGCCAGAATGCGGTACAGGCGGATGCGAGCGGCCCTTGTCATCCTGCAAGCCTACCGGCGCTACAAGGTCAAGTCCTACATCCGCGAGGTCAACCGTCGCTTCAAAAATGTTCAGTCGATGAAGGACTATGGCAGACATGTGAAGTGGCCCACACCGCCAAAAGTCTTACGCAAGTTTGAAGAGGCGCTTAAAAGCATCTATAACAGGTACTCAGACAGAGGAGGAATATTTGTTTTATCTGAACATTTCCTTAACTAACGTGATGTATATCTGCTCACTTTTCAAGATGCGGATGAATGGTTTTGTTCTTTGAATCCCAAAAGTGTTGCTAGAGGGTTGTAGTTCAACAAAAAGTGAAACTTTAGTGTAACAATGCATGATCCATGATTCATTGTTAAGATGTATGTTGAAGATGTTGATGTTGGTTTAGACTGTAGTGAATCTGACCCCAGCCTTGACAGAAAGGCAGCAGGAGAGAAAACATGGCCGCCAGTGTTATCTAAGACCCAGCTGAGTCCTTTTGAAGCAACTTACACGTGTTTCCTGCAGCCTTGGGCACACACTGGGCATTGATTTTTCTTCCTCCATAAACGACTCATCACTGGCTTTCATCCTGTTTACTTTTTCTCTCCGGGCACAGTGTAATGCTTAGAAAATAGTCTTCCTAGAGAATGTTGTTGGCTGTCAGGTTCAGTGAGGGAAGAACAACTACAGTCCTGCTGCATCTTGCTGACTGACACATGTGGTACAACTTTGATGGAGAAAGTCGATTTCCTTTTGTTCTTAGCTCACATTTGTCTGTTTACCTCCAGGTGGTGGGCATGGACACTGATCAAAGGCCTCTCTCCAGAAGAGGTCCTGCAGGTGAGGGCCAAGGTTGCCTGTCTAGAGGCCCTGAAGGGCCAGAGGGTCGACCTGGGGCTCCAGAGGGCCTGGGAGGGAAACTATCTGGTAAGTAGCTGTGAGGAGTTTGTTATTGTAGATGATGGTGATGAACAGTCGTATCTAAGTAGGTTTCCATTTATATACTTCAAAAAGAAATACCCACATTTTTAGAAAAATACGAAATATTGCACGTTTCTTTGTTTGTCTTGGGCTGTGTTAGTGTGTGCCCGAGAGTGTGAGGTGATGAATGCAAGTGTTTTCTTTAGAAAATCCTTTGAATAGAAGTGAAGATTTCCTGTGCTTTGTGTTTGTGGCAGAAACAAGACAGCCCTGACACAGCTGCCTCGTTCACATTGGTGTCCAGTGAGCTGCAGCGCAAGGACAAATTCATGAGAGTTCTGTTCTCCTGCAATGTGCGCAAGGTAGGAGACTTACACCATGATCCCCACTGATCACGTGCACACAGGTTTATTCCCTGACAAATAAATGCTCCAGGTTTTTGCCATCTCCCTGTGGGGTGTTTGGTTGTGTGTGGCTATGTGTGTGCTCGTATCCTGCGGGGTGACAAATGGGGTTCTTTGTGCTTCCCAGATCAACCGTTTCCACAAGGCGGAGGACCGCGCTGTTCTCATCACCGATCGCCACCTGTACAAGATGGACCCCATCAAGCAGTATAAACCCATGAAGAGCATCCCCCTCTACAACGTATGGCTCCTGCAGTTACTATACTTTTTCTTTAATGGTCCTCCTCTATGACAAACGCATGGCAGTAAACAGAGCGTGCTCATTAGCCACTGCTGTAGCAGCAGGTTAGTGTTGACCTCTAAGCAGGTCACATGCTGCAGCTGGATGGAAGCAGAATACGTTTCTCAAAATTCACATACCTTTCGCTTTCGATTTTTGTTGAATTATACTATGCCATGTATCGTATTAGTTCAAAAGAAAATGTAGATATTGAAAGACAACACGTATAATTCTTTTATTATGCATTGCAGATCTTGTGACAATATGCCAATATATATGAAAAATAATATGAATTGATAAACAATGCAGATGTTGTAACACTTCAATTCTAAGTTATGTGTTTTCAAGTCACAGATCTTTGGCTAAAAGCTTCAACACATCACAGCGGTTTTACAAATCTTGCCTGCGAAGAATCCAGTTTCAGCATCAAATGTTTGGCCACAAATCAGGACCTTTTGTGATTATTTTAGACATTGATGAGACAGGACCATGGTTCCAGGTCCCTTTAATGACTTTCTGAAGCTATAGTAGGCGTGGGAGCCAGGGACAGAATGCCTTCTGATTTCCCAGCAGCATGTGAGCCCGTAGTAACATGTCAATATGCAAAAATCTCTTGCCTCTTCAATTGGCTCGCTTCAATTTATATACACAATGTGATAGGCCCAATAAAGCTGCAACATACACAGCACATGGAACTGTTTCCATGGCAAAGGGACTGCTTGTGTATGTGTGTCCTGTTACTTTTTAGTCATAAGCATTCCAGCAATCAATTACTTTCAATTTTTTGCCTTTTCTTTCCTCCGTTTTTTTCACACAAATACCTTTCCATTATTTTCCAACAAAAAATGCAGCTGTTCTCATCTAAAAAGCTGTAACGTTGTATTCTGTGTACCTGGCAAAAATAATGAAAAAATGATAATGAAAGGAAAAGTCTCAGCCTTAACCATCTCTAATATTCTCCCATAGACATATAGCCCTGTGTGATATGATAATATGATGCTAGCCTCATATATAACTGACCTTAGATGTGAGACAGAAGTGAGAAGATGGAGGAAGGTGAGAGACATTAATCTCTGAAACGGGCGCATCCCTGTCATGTGGTGAAATGAGTGAAATATGAGACCGGGTATGCAGTGACAACAGTGACAAGCTATCCCAGTGATCAGTCTGACAGAGTGACAGCAGAGAATTAGACAACACGAACAGCATAGACACCCAAACACCTATCACTGCATCTGGACATGAAATGAGTAACACAGAGACAGAAGGAGGATGGAGAGACAGATGGAGATTTTATTTAATGCTCATTCACCAACACGTATATACACACACCATAAATGAATGGACTCATCTCATCAAGACATATGAGGAGCCATCGGTGTAGTAGGACACTGACGCTGACGTAACAGATCCATACAGACAGTGCTGCATTTACTACCCAGATTCTCTCTGCACTTGAGGGACATGTGCTTGCAGGAACAAATGATGATTATAGCATTACACAGTCCTTTTATTGTGCTAATCCTAACCTCTGTCTTTGCATTGTTGAAGTAAGTGTTCCATAAGTGTCTCTTCAAAGGCCTACAGACTGTAATAAGGCCTAGAAAACATGAAATTTTGTATGATTGCTAATTGTAGTATTTTTCCATAGTGATATTAGTACTTCTACGATCATATGTAGAACTTCTCCCTGTTCCCACTGTTTGCTCTGCTGCAAATGGGCATGATGTCACAGCTCATCCATCTTTTTATCCATCACTACTTCGCTGATTGCAAGTACTGCTTCACTGCATTCCCATGATGCCATGCAGCAAAAAGCCAAGGCACAAGGGTGAGCGAAATGGTCAAGGTGAAAGTGCGAGCGAGAAGGGAGGTGGATTAAGATTGAGATGTAGTGTGAGAGCTACACCGTGACATAGAGCAATCAATGGCAGAAGGTCAGGCAGAGGGGAAAGCAGTTAGCTCTTTGTTGATTAGTGCCGATACGCCAACACTGTGCTCTCCTCTTGGCTGTCCTATTCTGTATGTTTACTCTTGATGGATGTCTGGAGCTGGTGAGGAGCCAGCAGCTGTCTGCAGACAATTTATTTGCCAATTAATGCCCGTGCTGCAAAACTAGGCTCATTATGTTGTTTAAGTGTATTTTCTCACTTTCTCTGCCCACCTATGTGAATAAAACTAAAATGCTTGAAGTCGAGGTTGAAAGGTTTGCGATGCATCACTAACACGTCTCCATACCCTGCACCATATTTCTCTTTTTCCCCCCTGACATGTTTGTTTCTCCTCCACCCACCACCACCACCACCTCACCCCTCTCCCGATCTGCTGCTCGCTTTCTCTGCCGCTGTCTCTCTTTCTGTTGTTGTCATGCCAACTCCCCTGGAGACAGTGTTGTCATGGATACAGAGCAGCAGGGCAGATCAGCTGATGTCTGGTGTCGTTCAGGCATGTGCACAAATCAGTCTCCTGTATGTACGCTCTTTTCCTCAGCTTTCCCGCTGAGGCTTATTCGTGATTCCCCTCCGGCTCACATTCTCCTCGTACTCTTTCTGGCCTCCATCTTTTTTTCCCCGTCCATCCATTGATCCCCTGGCTTCAGTCTGTTTTGCAGCCCCTCATTTTCCCTCCAGCTCCCAGTGCCGACAGCTGCAGTGTGGCCACACAGATTGTGTTAATGCACTGGAAATGAACTCTGTGCAAGGGCAGTTGTGTCATGTAATTAGCGCCGGTTAAATGATGAGACTGTCAGCCCATGGTTTAAGAGACGAGAAAGAAGAAGAGCACAAGCAGAGGCTGCTACTGAAGGAATTCCTAAAATATACCAGTGTGATCACGATAAGGAAGTGATGACGCGTAATGTTTATGTGTTTATGCATTCGCACAACCCGGCAGCAACTTGCAACAGGGGGACTTTTTTCCCATCAGTAAACATTGATTACCGCCTGGTGTCATCAGTCTCATGAAAAGAGGTGACACAGCTTGGCTCATTATATTACTATACATTCATTTAATCATCGTGCCCCCATCGTTCATTCACTCTGCTTTTTTTCTTACTTCTCACTATTCCTAGAGTGCTACTGGAATGTGTTAGATAACACATACGTTGAACCCATAAGAATAGAAAAGGCAGTACCAACTGTTTGCAAGGACAAAGAGTCTCCAAATTGGCATTATCCATATTGTTGAGGCTCTCGCTTCTTCATGATCACACAAAAATACACCAACATGTGATGATCTGTCATTTCCCAGGAAATTTTAAATATATATTTTTTTTAGTGCGCTTGGCAATATTTTTGTTAATTTCCTCAAAATTAATAATGAATCTTAATGTAATCAAAAATAGGCATTTTTAGCCCATCATCATCAGTGGATGCTATTTGGTATGGATTTGGTTATGGATCTGCATATGGTGGAATAAATTATATGCTCAGACAGAGAATGCATTAATAAGATGCTAAAAAGGTGCTTAGAATATATATAGAATATAAATGTGGTTTTTATTGTGATGGTTACAGTAGAGAGACGGACAGAAAGGACAAGGCAAAGAGAGAGGATGACATGCAGCAAAGGGCACAGGCCAGAATCGAACCAGCACCACTGCGTTATGGGGTACCCGCTCTTAACCGATGATACTCTGGGGCGCTCCATATTATGTTTGTTTTAATCGTTAATCTTAGGATGAACACTGCCTTGTTCATCTGTCCTTTGTTCTAATTATTGTCGATAACATCATACAAAATCAGTGTAATTGTAAAAAGTCATAGGAGAGCTTTAAGTATTTTATGACAAAATTTTCCACAATAGCAAGTTGTTGTCTTAGTAGCACCACCCTCGGGCTCTACTGCCTAATCAGGGGTAAAACAACAATCCAGTCATTAGATTCTTGATCATCCCCAAGTTTCGTCAGAATCGTGCGGGTTGTTGAGACAAACAATCAAACAGATGGCTGCGCAGACAAATCGCTCTAATGGATTTAGTTATGGCCCCAAAAATGATCTGAATCAAGACAGAAAATGAGACACGGAAAGGAATGAGAATGTATCATTACCCAACTCATTAGAACACTGACTGCGTTCCAATCAATTAAGCCTTTAATATAAATGTAAATGTAATCGGCTCCATGTAATTAACTGTGGGTGGATTGCTGGTGAAAGAGGCATGTCTTTAGGCTTTAATTCATGGTGATTATGGAAGTGTTTGTTGCCGAAGGCGACTGAAGTCACAGGCATCATGTCGCAGTTAGCGGTTTAGCCACGGGTAGCAACCTGTCTCTCCCACGTCCTCTCTTGACGTAGATGGACTCAGGATTCCTTTTGGAGTTGCACTCTGCTGAGGGGGTATTAATCTACCTGAATGACAGCCCTGTGGCTATTTCCTCAACAAAAACCGTCTGGGCTCTGTCTTAGCAAGACAGATTAAAAAAGAAATAAATGGCTAAAAACCTCTGGGAGGGAATGGCAGCAGAGACGGGACAGAGGAGTCGGCTGAAAGAAAGGGAAATAACATGGAGTGGGGAGATAATGAGACAAAGGGCCTCGATCCTTCTCCTGAGATGTAATTACCTGATATATCGGTTTCTTCTTCTCGTGTGCACTGTGAAGACCTGCAAAGCCAAACAATGGAGCCAGAATATCGTGATTCCTATTTTAACCTTGCTGGTCTCCATTGGAAATTGATTTGATTGGTCCTTTGGGATGCTCATCAATAAATCATTACTCCAACTGTGGAAGAAATTTTACAAACCATTATAGGCCAGCCAGGCTAACTTATCTTAAACGAGCTTCTAAACTTAATATGCTACTCTTTCCATCTGTGTACATGTCTGTATTCTGTATAATCTGTGTAAGTTTCTATCCATATATTACCATATGCTAAACTGCTGTTCTGGATTTTTAACATTTTGGGGTGCTTTGTGTCCATGTTTTGCTGCATTTAATTGTACGTGCCCTCTCATTTCTGTCGTCCCAGGTTACGGGCCTGAGCGTGTCCCCTGGGAAGGACCAGCTGGTTGTGTTCCACACCAAGGACAGCAGGGATCTCGTGGTGTGCCTGCAGGGCATGGTGCCTGCCAACGAGAGCCGAATCGGGGAGCTGGTCGGCACCCTGCTTAGCCATTTCAAGAGGTAAGGCTGGAGAAAATGGTGGGTAACAAGTGGCGATCAGACTGAGGGGTTTTTGTTTGGCTTTTTCATTTAGTTTTAGCCATAATTCAAAGATACCACACTGTATTAAATCCGGTAGTCTTTTCATTATTATCTTCAGGGGTCAGACATTAATGAAAAAATTATAAAGGTCCACAAAATTCATAACGGGACATTAAAAAACTATGGCACTAGTTGATGTATTGCAGATCAAATCCATAATATTCAACAGTTTCACCTTTAATGTCAGTTGTCGTTTATTCCAAATGTATTCATGGATGAATCTGGGAGTCCCTTATCCATTTTGTAGTATGTGTTTTGATTGTTAAGAGTACATGATGATTATTATTATGCTTGGCTCATTACCTTTCTTCTCCTTTGTTGACTGCAATGATCTCCTTTTTATTGCATTAACCGGAGAGGGAAAAACCAATCGTCCTAATTGGTTCACTGTCACTTAAATCCAGTGTACTTCATTCAAATTATGGCCAATAAATCTGCAGTGCTACACCAGGTGAAGATGGATTCATTGAGCAGATTGCTAGATGCGGTTTCTTCTAAACAGCCTTACCTTTTTTTATATTTTATACTTAGCTATTTTATTTATTTATTTAACTGACATTGAAATTACAGAGTAGCTAACAAAAAGGACAGTGATCAGATATTACAGGGAAACGCTGTAGTTGATGATACATTTTTATGTGTTGTTTTGTCAATCAGTTTGATTGGTTGTCATTCAGTACAAAGTGGGCGGTTAAATACAGGGTTATGTAGTTCAGGTGTGGAGATTTTGTTTATTCATGAGTCAAATAACTCTCATCCTGTTATCATTTTGTTTATTTCCTCCATTGTTTGTAAATTGCTTTGACCAGTCCAGTCGTTTTGGTCTACACTTGTGGCAGTGACTGATCCGACCCACGGTTGTTGAATTACCAGACAAAATCACAGCAAGCAGCTGTCCTTACATGAGCTGAAGTGTTCATTTAATCTGAGCTCAGGGCTCTTTTCAATTTGGTGTAAAGCTTCACTTTTGTGCTCGACCGCCTCAAGAGGAAAACAAAGCTATAGACTAAATTAAAGCCCTGAACTCGGCAGCACACTGCTCTCATTGTTCATATTACTGGGGTTCAGTTCAGGATATAGCTTCGTGCACTCAAATACATCATTAGCATCAATACGGTCATTACTAGATATTTGCAATAAGCAGGAATAAGAGTAATTTATTACTTATGTTGATACCGTAAGTAATTTGTGTACTAAAAGATTGTGTTAAGTGGTTATTTGTGGTAATAAAGCTGACCAATATGAAATTTAGCAAAATGCTAAATTAAGCAACTGACGTTCTAATCATGTCATATTATAGTAAACCGAAGTAAATTCAGTCATTCACATAAGAGATATTCCTCAAAAAAAAAGAAAGAAACTAAACTAAAATCCTGCATCAATGAGTAAAAAAACCTTTTTTTCCAAACAGCCTTTTTTGTTATTTTGGTCACTTTATATGTCATATGATTGCTATTTTAAGCATTTTTTCACTAGTGCCATTGCTCATCTCACTTTATTATTGATTTTTTTTATTACTTATTATTGAATTAACTCTTAACAATCTTAACAAATTGACACACATGTCGATTTGTTTGCATTTTGTATTTGTGTACGTGTGAAAATGAGAGTGCATGTGTACTGTATGTGCACAATGCACAGATGTGCTTACACAGGCTTATCCCGGTGTGTCTGGTTGTGCCTATGTGTGCAGCTTCGCCTTTGTGTGGAGGGCAGGTGTACACATGCTTGATCGCTGGCATTCTGTGGTGCTATCTGGTTCCAGAGTAGAGCCCATCTCTCTGTTGGTGTCAGGCTGATAAAGGCCTCCACTGGGCCTCACTTAATGACTCTCCATGTGCTTCACATGCCGACCCATCCATCACTGAAATGCAGACAGAACAAAGGGCACGCCAGCATGTGCAGTAATGTGTGTGTGTGTGTGTGTGTGTGTTTGTCTGGCATTAACTTGGATCTGTAGATTAACTTGTGTTCATCTTGTATGCATATTCATATTTTTGTACGCGTACACGAAACGTGCAGTTCTGTGGAGCAGTCTGACTGTGTGTGCGCTTCTGTTCATACACGTGTGTGATCTTTTGCATGTAGCGTCGCACAGTGGCAGCTCTCGTTTAGATGTGGCTTTAACCTTTATCTCTCCTTGAACATGCTGCACACTGCACAATACACACAATGGAAAGCCGGCAGAGGAGCAGCTTGCAGCATCACACACAGGAAGCTCATGTCAAAGCAGCGCTCTGTCTTCCGAGGCTAAGACAGAGTGACACTGCCTGCGGGACCCATCCCTCGTCTCTACGCAGCGGTGTGTGTTGAGGTTCAATAGGCACAGTTTGTGACAGTCAGGAAATGTGCCTGCTGCTTGGCGTTACCTCTTTTTAATATCACAATTTTTGATTTTGCTGGAGAGTGAAGTGGTTTATTTGGAACTAGTTTCAAGGCTGGGCCTTTGCAAAGAGAAGAAACTGGAAAATTATCAGCGTTGCCTTAAATAGAAACGATTCAGCAGCTCATACATAAGGAGATAACCTTCTTACGGGCTGTGATGTATCGGTTTTTGTAGAGAAATTCAGAAATATTTTGTCCTTATTTTACATTTAGAGGGGGATTAGATTCCCTTGCCTCTCTCCACCCATGGCTTGCTCTGCTCCTTCTTTCATGTTTGTTTGTTTTTCAGCTTCCTATTTTTGACTCTATCCCCTTTGTACGGATCTCGGAAAGACCGAGGAGGTTCAGTGAAAGTCTGCCTCCTTTTCTCCCTTGACTCCCACTGCTTCATTTCTGGAGAGGTGGCCATGAAATATTTAAGGCTGTGCTGCTGTCGAGACCTATATTTAGACAGGCTACAGTGCATGTCTGTCTCTCTCTGTTTCTCTCTCTCTCGCTTTCTCTCTTTTTCTTTCTCATTGACATGCAACCCACACCTTCCACTTCCAGGGTGGGAGACGAGACACCACACAACCAACTGTAAAAATCGATAAAATAAGCAGCTCTTCATTTTTCACTTCTCTTTCCACTTTAGGTTCCTCCGAAAAAGTAAAATACCCAAATAAATAACCCACTTTTTCCACTTGGTGGATAAGTAATTTGTACAGCATTATCCAGAATATTTCCCAGTTTAAACCCAGACATTCAGAGGAAATCCAGGAAAGAGAAACAATTGTTCATCTTACTGCTGCCGTGAACACTGAGCAAGGCTTGTAATCGGTTTATTTAAAGTATATCCAATATACTTAAATTGAAGTATAACCTATTTTATGTAAAGTCTCCGTTTTAGTGGTGATTTTGTTATCACTGCGTCCTTCCTGCTTCACAGCTTTCCCACTGAGATGCTAATACATATATAAATAGCTCTGTTTTGAATAATTCATGCCAAATCTCAGTCCTCACCGGTGGAAAACTGCAGTGTGAAGAAAATCCCACCGAATGCAGCATAATTTGTGTTTATACTCATGCAGAAATAATCTTTCATTTATCAGTTTCAAAGCGTACAATTGGTCCTTTGAGAGACAAAGGTGATTAGATGCTTGCAGACCTTGTGTGTGTTGTGCAACGTGAGTCACTTGCATCCAGATGGCTCATTCTCCCTCTCTGTATGCGTGCATCTGTCATGATCTAATGACAAAGTTTCCCCATAACTGACAGCTGCAAATCCTTGCAACACACAAATCCCCTCTGTCTTCCTGTGTGTGTGTCCTTTCTGTGTTATGTCAGCAGTTTCTTAGGAAATCACCATCGAGTGTTTCTGTGGCAAACACAGGTTGCACCGGCTGCTGTATGTGATACTATAGATGTCCACTGTAACTAGTAAAAAACCAAGCACTGGAGATTGATGACACGTTTCTGTGTGTTTGTGGGAGACAGCATTGATCGTTTATTAACCCAGCCTACTGGCCTCTGGGTGTGTGTCAGTGTTTCTAGGGGACTGACGGTTTATTCCAGGGTTGAAGGCCTCCATCCTTGTTATTTATTTATCTCCGTCTTTCACTCCTGTGTTTAACTTCCACCTGTATGAAGTGGTATGTGTGTTCCATCCATTCATACTCTGCTCATTCTTACTTTTTTCTCTCTTTTAACCTCCACCATCACTGTTTGTCCTTCCCTCTTTGTCACTCTCACTCTGTATCTCCCCCTCACACCGCCCTCCAGTATGAGTCAGCAGTAGTGTGCGATCCATGGTCCTCCATTGATCTGCTAGAGTGATGTGGTCATGTACTGTTGCTGCCCTTCCTCCTGCATTTTTTCCCTGACGGCCCCCTCGTGTAGCCTCACCCCGTCTGGTGTGACTCTGCAGAAGGGATTTGGAGGAGTGCAAATAGCAGATAGCTTGGGAAGAGTGGGACTGAGAACAGAGGGAAACGGTGCGAGAGAGAGAGAGAGAGAGATTGTTGGGAAAAGAGATGGGGGAGGGAGGAGGGAAGGGGGGTGAGATAGAGGTGGAAGCAAGCAGTGCAAAATATGAAGTGCAAAATAAATGGTGAAGGACAAATTGGGAGATACGGGCGCAGAGGAAGTCTTACTTGGGGGACGAGGGATCCATCAGGATTCACAACAATATGAAAGACTTTGATCGGCCTCACCGCAAACGTGTCTGTGTCCAAGATTAATGGGTTCCATTCTCAGCTGTTTTTAGATTATCTATAAAAGGCATTATCTTCCATATTTAAAAAGACACTGCTAAATGAACACGTCGTATTGTCTGCAGTCACATGATTAATAATAGTGGAAGAACAGAGAGGGGTTGCGGGAAAAACTGCTCGTGTCTCCCCCATCAAGGTCGCTCCTTCTGCTGAATTAAAGATTTCAAACTGATAAAGATGTGCTTTGCTCTTCTCCTCTTTCTCGCCATCCCTTCTTCCTCATCCCTTCTCCCACCCTCACGTTGCTGCTCCTCCCCTCCCCCTCTTGTTTTTCAGTTCACATTCCATCTCTCCTCCTTGTCGCCCTCCTCTCGCTCTCACTCCCTGCTTTCTGGGGCGCTGCGGATGCAGTTCCCATAGCAACCATTGGAGCCATGTTTGTCTGATATGTGATCCATTAATAATCCTGCTGTCTGAAAATAATTACAGTCCATCTCCTCCCAGACCACAGACACAGGAATGCAGAAGGATAGAGAAGGAGTCATGCAGAAAAATAGACCAGCACAGAGACTTAATGGAGAAGCTCCAAAGTACTTTATCCTTTCGTCAGAAGTCGCCGCTCTCTTGTAAAATTTCACCAACAAGAGAATCTCTCCATATTGCATGAGGTCTAGAATTCTTTTCCACACATTGAGGGGAAGCATAGACACACAGGTTGTATTGTGGGCCAGTGGGGGGTTCTGCTCATCTCTTTTGCTCATCAAAGCAGCCTTGGGGGTCGCAGGATGGAGTGATGGAAGGCAAGAGGCCAAGCCAAAGTGTGTGTGTGTTTGTTTGTGTTTGCAACTGTGAGAGTGCGTGGGAGTGTCTGAATGTGTATATACCCGACGGACAATGCAAGTGTGACGATTTGCAATGTGTGTGTGTGTGTATAAATGTATGCGTGATAGAAAATGTGTATGAATGTGTGAGTTGATCTGACCTATTTTTGCACTGACCCAGCCCCAATCACTGCAAAGCTCTCTCTCTCTCTCTCTCTCTCTTCTCTTGCTCGCTCTCTCTCTGTGTACGTGTGCACAGTGGCTATACAAACCTCTGTATTTTGTATTGCCACTCTGTTATGTAACTGAACCTCTCATTTCCCCAGAAAAATAGTCTTACTTTCTATAAATATACATAACAACGAGAGGGTGCTCAGAGAGAGCAACAATCATCAATTCGGATGGAGTCTCTCAATGATGAGTTTATTGACTAGACCATGATCACCGCCTCCCCCCCC
>OMNV01016481.1:23508-69986 GCA_900303265.1 Brotula barbata | reverse complement strand
CCCCCCCCCCCCCCCACTTAAAGCTGTAAGGCATAGTCCAGACATAATAGATGTAATTTTTTGGGTCCAATTTTACCCAAAATAGAAGGAGAAGACTGAGTTGAATTGATGGATGTAGATAATTTATCTGATAGACTTGTGGTTACAAAAGTATAGGCCAAAATGTAAAAGTGGTAATTACACTGCAACAGTCAGGTGGAACAGCACCAAAGTTTCATTGAGTCTTCCCTGAATGATGTCCAACTTGTCCTCTGTTCATTCAAAGTTAATGATTTCTTGTGATATCCTTCTATCCAATGGACAAAAGCAACTGAACACGTAACCTTGTTGGCACAGCTAACAAGTCCATCGACCCTCAGCAATATTCTGCACCACACTTTCGTGTCAGCCTTGCTAAGAAAATGTTGGAAGATCTTTATTTTGTTGAGTATTTCTATTTTCAGCATCACCACACATTTTCCTGATCACATCCCACCATTGAACTGCACCGTTTTTTAAACTCTCACTTACGCACAGTCCCAGTTGCTGATTGTGTAATTAGCCACCGTCTCAGTAAATCAGATGCAAATTGCTCAGAGATTTAGTGCAAATTGAATTAAAGTTGCAGCACAAATATGCCCCGTGCTTTTATGCACAGAAATGTGTCTGTCAGTGTGTCTATGAAAGATGTTTCTCACACATCTGTATGTATTTTGAACCTCTGCTAATCCTCACTGTAATAATTCTTCCTAATGCAGCCGTAGCAGCACTATGGATCTGACCTCCCACAAGAGCTTCATTTGTACACTGAAATGTATCAGCACACACTGTACTCTCACAGCAGACTGTCACGGTAGATAAAAGCGTTGGGTAAGTGCGTTTTAGTACAGATAATAAAGGAGCCTGGAAGTCTTACCCAGGATGCCACATCTCTACGCTGCATTCAGTGACCTCCACATTTACTCCCTCATCATCATCCAGCACCCCCCTCCAGCCCCCAGCACACACACATGTTCCACCCAGCAACAGCATCATATCATCCCCCACTGTCAGTCCAATTATGATTAGCCTCAGCATGTTCACTGCTCCCTCTATGCCCCCCTTCACCTCCAACTCTTTTCCCACCCTTCTGTGTCATCTCTTCTTTCATTTCCACTCTTCTTTTCAATTTCTTCCTCCCTACCACCTTCCTTCTGTACTCCAGCTGTCTTTTTGTCTCTTCCTATTTCTTTTATTATGGTTCTGCTCTTCCCCTTTTCACCTCACCCTCCCTGTCATCCATTAATTTGTCCTTTTCATACTGTACATTGTGTGAAATAATTTTAATTTTAAAATCTTGGATTAGTCTGCTATTATGGTATTTATCAGGATCATTTTGATTATTTACTATTTGATTATTACACATTACTTTTAATTCGTTGAATTTACGAATTGGACTATAGAAATGTAGTTGATTAAAAAAATGTAAATCATCTCAATCTGGGATTATCTTTTAAGGACGAATATGACTCCACAAATAATCAATTGTTATAAATTTCAGTGTTTCAGGTCTATGCATCTTTTCACTCCTACTTTCACAGGGGCATTCGTTTTTAATGGTCTATTTCAGGTAAATCTTTCCAACCTATAGAATATATTATTAGAATATTTTTTCTAGTTATTTCTCTCTATTTTCCTTATTTTGTTCAGCAAATAATAATAATAATAACCTCTAAAAATCGCCCTCCTCTGTGCTTCATGGGGATGTCTTCCGGGCATCTCTGGGTCACGGATCAGACCCAGAATATGCTTATGGCTTATGTAGCCCATCTGGCTTGGGAACGCCTTGGGATTCCCCAGGAAGGGCGTGGCCAGGCAGAGGAACAGCTGGGTACTTTTATTAGACTGATGTCTTTGCAATCTGGACCCAAATATTTGGTGGAAAATGGATCAATGTCTAACTTCTTTTAAACAAAACAAAACCAGCTCCTCACAATATTCATTACCCCACATCTCCTTCTCCACTGTGGACACTTAAGACTCCCACTGAATAGGAAACAATTAAGTGTCAATAGATGAAAATGAATGAACCCTTGATTGATGCATTGATTGGCTTTTATGAGTGCAATTGGAGTTGCGCTGAGTGTAGAAGTGAGCAGTCTCCCATCAGTAATGAGCCACTAATGGCGACGTCTCTTCTTCGTCTCTCTTCTGTCTCGCTCTGTGCCGGTTTATTGATTCACGTAAAGCGTCTCCATTCACCCTTGAGAATGTGGAGAGTCCCTCTCAAAGACCAAAGGTGCAGCTGATCATTGTGTAAGGCTTAGCTCACAGGTTTCACAGTGTGAGCGACGAAGGAAGAGCAAAAAAGACAGGTTGATCCCCCCCGCCCTCCATCACATACACACATGCTTGTTTAAGGCAGAAAAGAGCCTCCTGCTGTTTAGCTATAATTGCTCTGCAGTGTGTGACAGCCTGCACCATCTGTGGAGTAACTACTTTCCCCCAGAGAGAGGGGCCTTTGGTTTGTGCACTTCCGGTTTAGTTTCATGTCTGGATGATCACTTAAAACGATAAACATGGAGGTGAGAAGTGTGCCCTTTGTGTGAGCGGGTCATCTGTGAACCCAGGACCCCCTGAACACTCTGGAGACCAGCTTGAACAGGGAGCTGATATTGATATCTGTCATTCACCCAGCATCCGGTGGGATTTGGGATGTTCCCGTATGCCATATGGACAACTGGTCAGTGGTCAGCCCATATGTTTGCTCTATTCTATACAGCATTACCATCCTCATGCAACCATACACAACTTAACCACGCCTCCACAAGTGCCGTATTTACGGGGCTCTTGGTATTCAGTGCCCCTGTTCCCCTCGCTATTGTGTATGAAGCAGAATTGCTTGTGTAGCAATACGTCTAAAGCATCCTCTAAGCCTGTTTGCTGCATCATCAACTTCAAATAGAATCCCACAGGAGTGATGGAGTTTATAGAATTGTGAGAAATCATTTGTCTTATGGGGAGCGTAATGGATTAGAAAGTTTGTGTGTCACGAACGTGACAAGTAGATTCACATTTTAATTCATTGCCCTCTCTCCACTGATGTTGACCTTTTTCCTCTTTGATCGTCATTTTCTTCCCTTCTCTCTTTCTAGTTTTGTTTCTTTGTTTCTGTCTGTCTTTCTTTGATTAAAGTAGATGAAGTACTATCAGACGAAGCAGAGCCTTCGGTGTTAAAGTGATTAGATGCCAAAAAAAAACGTCCATCAACCAAACACGTACAGATCCTCTTTTGTGTTCTTTTACTCTAAGGATTTTATTCTGTGTATGGATTGACTCGACATTGAACCGAACCGCAGCAAAAAGAAGACGAAATAACAGACTCTGGAGCAAAGCAATTTGAAGAACTGCATGAGGAACACGTTATATCTGGCCTTTATTGGTTCTGAGCTGCTTTTATTTGAGTAAATCATTGAATACATTCTTTGACTCTTTTAATACTCACATGAACTCATTTGTACAATGTACAATATCTACAGTTACTAGAGTCTCTGTATTACGCAGCAAATATCCGTAGCTACAACCATATAGCTTTCCGCACCAACAGAACTGCCTGATTTCTGCACCTCCTTCTACATTCCTCTATTATTCATACATTTCATCTGCAGTTGCAGTGTGAGAAAAACTTCGGTGCACTGATGCTAATTAAAGAACTCTACTCAGGAAGCCTCTGAGGCAGTTTTCACACTCCAACTACAGCAAACTGGGGCAGAAGAAGCCATTACTGTTAGAGCCGTCAGCCAAAAAAAATCCCAGACCTTCATCATCCTCTCTCTTGTTGCACCCTGCTTTTTTTTCTGATCGTCATCCAGCATGACTGTCTACGCCTTAATTTTGTTTTATTTTTAGCGCGATGCAGGTGTGTGTGTGTGTGTGTGCGATTCATCATGTGCATGTGTGCACCCTCCACCGTGCTGTGTGCATCATCTCCGGTGTGAATACTGCACTCACGAACATGTGAGACGTGTGATGCAGCCATGTGAGGTGTCGTGAGGGACGTTGCTGTGTCAGGTCTGAAGTCAAGTGTTACTCCATGTGGCTGAGTGAGTGGCAACAAAAGGAAATGGAGAGAAAAGAGGACTGCAGGACTGTGAATTTAAGATAATGGCTCCTCGTCTGTGTCCCATTTAATGTCCCACTTTATTATGAGCTTCAATCTGTCTTACTGTAACGTTTGGAAGATAGAAGATGAACACTTATGTGTGCTGAGAGACATTTAATCAGTGTGTGAAAACAAACGGTTATTGATTTGGGACTCATTGTTTTGGAAAATAACAAGTCCCACCCGGGGAGTGGCTCCATTTACTAAAAGTAGTGTACTATGAATACCATACATGTCACGTAATGCCATTACATTACTCATCCTGTCTGTGAATTTTAAACATGTTCTGTAATTCCTGAATATTAATATTTTTTTTATTGTCAAAGTAAAATGTAAAAAAAAAAGTCCAAGTCATGATGATTAGGAAGGTATTGACTTATGCGTCTGTGCCACACCTCTCCATACATTCATGTATTCATGTGTCCTTGGTTCACGATAATGAACCAAGGACACATGTATTGTAGTGTATTCCGGGGATATGATTCAGTGGTTGGTGAAGAAATTGTGGGTGGGGGTGGGGCGCCAGTGAGAGTGCACGGGGAGTCTGGAGAGAGGCCTGGTTATTTGTCAAGCATGAAGGTAACATGGCACTGTCTGTCTGCCAGTGTGATATCCACTACAGATAGCCCTATGGAGCCTCACCAACACACACACACACACACACACAGTATCAACGCACACTGTCAGGGGTGCACATATGATTTCTCCTCACTCCCTGCATTTTATCTTTGATGCCATTGTGGCCTCACAAATACACACGTACATATAGATTGGAACATTGATCTGGTGAGATAATGGTTTTCCAGAAAGTAGCATCACTTGGTGTTCATACAGTGTGAGGAGGAAATCGGCACTGGGGCTCCGACAGATAAACAGTGGGAGTTCCTCTCCTTTTCTCTCTCAAATCCACCTGATGAGACACTGGTGTCTCTGTCTGTGCCCAGCCTTATGTTTCATCTCAGTTTGATTGTTCTTTGTTCTTTATGTGATGTGCGTCCACCTGTGGTTTTATCACTGCTGATTTTTACCAGTACAAATTTAATGAATATTGACTGATTAATTATCACCGTTTGTGTAAAGAAGCATGGAAAACAGCCTTTGTTTAATCCCATTATACCTGAATGGCTGTGGCATAATGTTATTAACTCTACAAAGATAAGAATCACATATGCACATTTTTCTTTTAGAATATCAAATATTACGCACATGATGATGTTTTGTTTTCTCCCAAAACTAGGTTTGGGGATTTTAATGTCTGTATTTGACTATAAGTGCCGTGTACATGCTTATTATCCTCTTATTCATCACGGGAGTCACAGTTTGACTCCACAGCTGCAGATATTTGCAACCTGCATCATTGTCTCCTTTGATTAAACAGCATTGATGAGGTCTAAGCTGCTTGAGTCAGGGGTAACAGGTAAATTTGGATCCTGAAGTTAACATTTGTCTGAATATTTTAAATGCAGTCTTATATAATTATACTGAGATTTTTTTCCTTCATACCCTCTGCTGCCATTTGAGTCAGTGATTCTGACTGGAGCGAGTCAGATTTGTAAAGTGTCCCCTTTCTTCCTGCCTCATATATTTTTTAAATAGCCAGGAGAGCTTTGGGGGGATGCCAGGTACACTATTAAAGGGAAGACTCAGACATGAGAATGGAAGAGTTCACAGACTGGAGGTAATCCTCAAACTGAAAATAGCCTGGATGGCCTTAAACACTTTTGCTCACCCACTCTGTTCTCCCTCATCTTTGACTGCCCCTACAGTTAAGTTCCTACTCAGTATTGTCCTTTTATAAAATGTCCTCTCATGTGTCCTCTCCTACTCAACAGCCTCCTCAAACCCAACTCTCCCACCACTATTCACTCCTAAGTCATCTTCTTCTGTGCTAAGTCTACCCTCCATCCTTCCATATTGGGTGCTTTGGGAAAAAGTGAGCCTGGACTCATGGCATGAAGGGCAAAGACAGACAAATGCAGGGGGGAGGGAGAGGGGGTGTTAGTCAGGAAAGAATTGATTTTTCCAGCTGGAGAGACCGTCCAATGAAGGACTAAGTCTGCCCTCGGGGTATGACTGGCTCAGGCCAGCTCCTGATGGAAAAGGCCAGCCGGTGACCTTAAGATTTAACTGATCGTGTTTTCTGCTCTGACATGCAGTGATCTATTGGTTTTTACTGGAAGGCCAGACTATTTAGTGGAATACTGGGTGACACAACAGAATGGTGGCAAAGAGCCCCCTTGATGTACACGTAGGAAGCTTTGTGCAGATGTACTATATATTATTCAGTGTGTGAGTGCATGCATGAATGTGTGGGCATAGCAATTAACTGTTCTTTGGTGGGAATGGCTAGTGTTACTTCTCCACGAGATGGAGAAGCATTGGAATGAGTGACAGACAGGATAAGAGACATATCTGTACTGTATACACACACATACACAGAAACACACAGTGCAATTTGCAGGCAGATACATGACAGAGGGATGTGTTCAATTCACGGTGGTTTCTATGGAAACCAGAGGCAGTGCTTCCCTAACCTTTCCTCTGCAAAACGAGCCAGAGGTGCACTTTCTGCAGGGCAGCGCAGCGTGGGCAGCAGAAGTCCCGACTGTTTATGACTCGTTTTTATGCAACAGGTCAGTGTTACAAGGTTTCACAACTTTTTCCCTTCGACTGTAAGGTGATGGAAGGGTTGCCCGTTCAAGGGGCCGGGGTAAGACCCTAACCCCACATTGCTCCCGACAAGCAAATGGGCCTTTCATGGTTACCTCGGCTGAATGTGAGTCAAATTATTGTAAAATGTTTTGGAAAAAAGCGCTATAGAATTAGCCATTCCCTCAATTGATATTTGGATGGACAGTGACTGGTAGCTCGGTGCAGCAGTAATAAATCCATCAATAACACAAAGTCAATGCTTTTACTTACAGATGGCACCATCACATCGCGTCATCATCAGTAACTGTGTCAGTGAGAAACTGTGTCACGACAAGCACTGCGCTGTGTGCCAAACCGAGAGAGCTCTGTCAACACACACGCTTGCTTTGACCACTCCCCTTTTGTGGCCTGTTTACATTTACATTTAATATTTGTCGTCCTATCGCTGTGAAGGAGAACTATCACGCTCTAATCATCATATTTACTTTACATTCCCCCCTCTGTCTCTCTCTCTCTCCCTCTGAACCACCATCTCACAATTTCTGCCTTTTTCTTCTCACTCTTTGATCCCCGTCATCGATCCTATTTAAGCGCAAACAAGGCAAAGCGTCCATTCACTGAGAAAATGTCTAACTGGGTGTGACGGCCACTAATAGCCAATCCACTGCTGTACTACAGCCGCAGCGCAGCCATAAGGACTGTTCCTCCAACATAACGCCTGCCTGGTTGCGCCCGTGCCATTCATCTTGATTTTCATAGTGTGTGTGCAGGAAGACGTGTGCTCAGACAGAAGCACAGTCTATTTCACTCACACACACCAGACACCAATGTGTCTCCATGGTCTTTATTCTACAGGTACCAATAAGCTTCACAAAGTGTCACTAATGTCCTGGGGTCCACATAATAAAACCTCAACGTAGTAAATTAAGTCCACAAAATATAATATACCGTATAATAAAAATAAGCAAGATAAACTCATAAACAGAACTTATTCCTTGTTGTAATTCTTTGAGGGGAGGGGATCTGTCAATATATCAGTGTTGCACTTAGGATCTCTTTTCATGTCTGATTGTGTTCATGTTTTGTCAGCAATAAAAAAAAAAAGAAAAGTAAATCAGATTACATAGATGTGTTTTATGTCTGTTTACTGTCTCGGTCTGTCTCATCTTTTCGCTCTCCCCATATTATCTGTCTGCAGTGAGAAGAGGAAGCTGCAGGTGAACATCTCCAGCCCCATCCAGTGCAGCATGAACGGGAGGAAGTGCACGGTCATCGTCGAGCCCAAGATCAACCAGTCGCAGCCAGACTTCACCAAGAGCCGATCAGGTTACATACTGGCTGTTCCTGGAAATTAAAAAGAAGCAGCAAAGACAGTGCAGACAGATGTCAAACCTGCTGAGCTGCTGATAACCGGTCAGTGCGTAGTTAGCAGCTCTGCAGGATGAATGGAGAAATTAAATCCACAAAACGCAAAGACATGCCAAATTAGATCTGTTCCATAGATTTCTATGCAGTTTTCTATGTGCAGCCAGTGTACAATACGCCTATATGCAAAACGATGAGCAGGTTGAAATATATGCACTACAGGATAGTCCACCAAAGAGGTGTTTTTGTTTTTTTTATTCCAAATATATTTGATTTTGTGCAATATGTAGTTTGTTGCAGATGGATTAATGTGGTGTGAGAGAAAACTAAAGTCACTAAGTACGAGGAGATCACGAGGCATCTGTTCTCAGAGCCTCTCGTGTTGCATAATGAACGTAAAGCGCGCAGGCTTTGCAAGAATTAATAATCCCTGCTGCAGTGGTGGAGCCATAGTAAAAGAGAAATCAGGAGAATACAGTGATAAGATATTTATATAGGACTATTTCAAAGATACGCTGGCAGAACTTTGATTTTTTTTTCACTTTTTTGTAATCATTAGACAACACTTATGGTAATTTACTAATGGATTATAATAATGACCTTATTTGATGACGTACCTACCTAGATGGTAAACGAATGGAACATTGCTCGTTTCCAGTTGCATATGGGAACACAGAGTGACTACATGTGATTCAGTCTGTGTCTGAGGCACAAATTACAAGGCTGATTCATTAACTTTATTCCTCACATGATGTCGTATACTAGGATGTGCTGAGCATATCCCAAACATTGCACCCTGCTATATGCAAAGTTTTAAAATCTCTTTAATATAAATCTTGCATCTTATACTCTCTACTGTAGCTTCTGTATCTCTATAATACTCTGATAGTGCTCATTATGCAATGTTAGATTATATGTGATCAGCATAAGATTATTCGTCAAGTACGTTTCATATAAAGCACTTAAATATATGCACAAAGGGACGTTATGAATAAGAATAGGAAGCAAAAACCTAACAAAATGTTTCCAAAGCATTGCTTATTTTATGTGAGTAACATTCAAATGTATGTACTGTATCATCCCTTGTGAACTTTAGTCCCTGAACGTTGTGTTATTTGTTGTCTCTGTGTTCAGTCTGTAGCCCAGTGACTTGTAGCCGTCCTCTTGAATGGCCTGGCTCTTGACAAATATCCCCCTCATCAGAGAGAGAGCACGTGTGTGTGTGTATTTTGGCAGAGTGTTTGCACATGGACATACACATACTGTACAATATGCGTGATTAGCTCTTTGCTTCATTTTTCCTTGGCCGTGAGACGGAGCTTCTGGCTGTTCGCCGCGGTCAAGATAGTGGAGACGGATCTTGCAGTTCGTGGAGTGTGAAGTCTGTAAACTAAACACAGCCTCAGCAGTGTAATCAAACTGCTGTCCTGCTGTAGGTCCGCTCGGAATTCCCATCTCTTTTCTCTGTGCAAAGCCAAATCGCACTCACCAAAGCGTCAACACTTGAATTTGAAGTGTTAATACATTACAATATGGTGTCTTTTCAACCAAAAGCAAAATTGGTGGGAGCGCTAACACTCATGATATGTCTGGCTTTCTCGTGTAGGCTTAATATTGATATCGCTTCACAGATTCTGCACAAAAGCCAAACATTTTTTTAAAGATATTTGTGCTGATTTCTAACCAACTTTATGATTGCATACCAGCATATTGCATTTCCATTTTTATACATGAAATTCTGAATTAATCATGAAATGGTTATCAGTCATATCGTACCTTGATATCTCTGCTGGGCATTGAACTGTCTGTGTGTGCGTGTGTGGGTGTGTGTGTGTGTACGCGCACGTGCACGCATGTGTTTGAGTGAGAGAGAATGAGAAATCCTGATTACGGTTTGAGGAACAACAGCACAAGGTAATGAGTGAGGGCTCCCCAGATGCCTGGCCTAGTTAAATGTCAGCATGCATATCAGCTTTGCTTTAACAGGAAGGAGAACGTCTTACCCATAAGTGCCCCCGTCCACTAATTGTACTCAGGTTTTTCCTGAAAATGTCATTTATCTTAATTAGTTTGTAAGTGTCCCTGTTGTTGAAGCGATTCTCCATTCTACCTCGCTGCTTTGTGGTGAATGACCTTGTCCTTGTTGCTTGATAAGGCACTTTGAAGCCAAAAGAGTTGTTTGGGGAAAATATTGGATTATAGATCTGACACCGGGCACATTAATTGATGCTTTGCAGTGGAACTTTGGCCCCAGAGGCTGTCAGTATGGAGGTGGGGGGAGGTGGGGCAGACACTGCAGCTCTCCAGCACCTCAAGCATCTCATCTCCCACAGGACTTCTCTCCTCCTCTCTAGTCGACTGTTCACCGCTCATCATTAGAACGGACTCAGTGTCACTTCTCACCTCAGTGGCTCTCTTTTCTTTCTTAAGGGGGAGGGGAGAACAAAGCCCCACTTGGCCTCCTCTCCTTCTCTACTCCTTCTTTTTTGTTGTCCCTCCCTCGCTGCTTATTTTCACTTTCCTTCCCCTATCAAACCACTCGGCTCCTTGCCCAGTTGGGCTGACAGTACCCTCCTGCAGGGCAGGGAAAGATTTTTGTCTTTGTATTCAGTTCTCCTGTGCCCAGAACCGGTGTTAAAAGTAAGCAAAATCACAGCGGTTGGCAACAAAGCGTCTATTGTTCAGTCGCAAATATTGTAAATCTGACAGCAAAGCAATTAAAGTTTCCCAAACACGTAATTATTATGGGTACAAAGTATGATTAAAACATTGATTTTGTATTTTGCAGTACTACTCCAATCACCAGTTTCTTGCTGTGTGATGCTGGACTGTAAAATTAATTTTCTAATTAGTACACAAGGATAGAAGGTCAAATATAAAAGCCCTCTCTGGTCTCACTATACCTTTTTCTCAGCATTTTTTGAGTCCGTACTTTAGTTTATGATTCTTTTGTCTATATAAGCCGATTGTAACCATCATAAAGCAAATTAAATTCTCTCTCCATAATTTGTTCCATATCGTCTGGTTTTACATCAAATCTATGTATACATTGTTCACTCAACATGTGCCTAATTTTATATTAATTTTATATTTCGCATAACTGTGTAAACTGTCATTATTACAAACATATGTCAGATGCCCAGACTAAATCTAAAGGGAACGTTGCTATTGTACAAACTATTTTGGACCAGCTGAAGACTGTAAAAGCAAAATTCAAAATGCTTTCTAAGAAGATCCACTAAAGTCATTTTCATTAATCAAGTTATCAATAAAATAATTTGCTCTTTTTCTGGACCAGTTATTCTTTAAGTTTGTTTGTGTGTGTGTTTGTGTGTGTGTGCGTGTACTGTCCTGTTGACTCAAATGTTACTCAGAGGCAGCTGTTGTTTATGTGATGTGTTAATTGCTGGGTAAATCTAAACTTTAATCCACCCACTAACAGCTGTTTTGCCAGGTGACGTCGAGACGGCTAAAAACCCTGCAGTTGGCATGACAACACCAGTTCCCACTTTCACTGTGTCAGCCGTCACCAGCTCAGCAGAGGTCGTTGATCCACTGTTTGATTGATGAGTATTTGGTGGGATGACGCACCAAGTAAGACGGCAAAGTCTGACCAGATGATTGAATAAATAGAAATAAATGAGTGACGCTACGTATTTGCAAAACGTCGCCGGACCAAAGCCGATCAGGCGGCGTGTGGAAATGGCTAAGCTCTTAATATTTAGCAGATACAACATGGATTTTTAACAGCGCTTGAAAGATTTGTGTGTGCTTTCCATCCATCAGACGTCAAACGCTTATGTTAAATAATAATATGTAATAAATATAGACATGTATAATAATAATAATAATAATAAATGACAAAAAGTCATTCTTAGGTAGAAATTCCAATACAATGGAGAAATGCATCCTCACAATTTAAGTCTTGCGTTATTTGGTTTTTTTTTTGCTACTTTTGAAGAGAAAAGAAGACTTATGGGGAAACGAGCAAAGCATTTGGAACTCTTGGCTTAAACTGTTAACCATAGACAGCACGAACATATATTGGAGTTGAAGCTTCCCTCTGAGTTGTAGTGAAAGATATACCATGAAGTATTCCAGAATGGAAACCCAAAAGTGCAGCAATGTACCTCAAAATTACATTTACACTTTCAACCAATGAGGAAATACTAATTGGTCCAATCAACTGCATGCATTTTGTTTAACTTGTTTTTTGTTTGCTTCAGTCAATATCTGGAGGCACGAAAAGACAAGTGGCCATCTGGAACGACCGGTGCCTTTTACTTTCCATCCCAGTACAAAAATAAACAAAAGAAAGCAGAGACTAATCAAAAAAGTATAAATCACAGCAACAACTTCTTTTGTCCTTTTCAAGAAACATTTTTATTGAACAGTATCAACACCCCCCACCTCACCCAATGTCACAAAACCAAGTCCAGGCCAGTGTGATGTAAGCTCGTTTTCCACGTGTTCATAAGAAATCAAAAGGTCACACATTCTTCTGTACAAATAAAACACAGCCAGTCACATTCATACTCACACGCACACACACACACACACACACACGCACACACACATGCAGTCGTCGAATGCCTCTCCTTTTGACGTTCTTAACCATCTTTTCGTTTTTAATCTACAAAGTACGCAACAAGATACAGAAAAGAATTTGACAGAAATCTTGAACTATCACTTGAGTCTTTTTTCATATTTTTACAAATATTTTCTCAAACAACTACTCAATGATGCAAGTGAAAAAAATGGCACATTGCAACAAGCTGGGGCAAGTGGACAGAGAGAAGATCCAAGTTCTCCTTTTGACCCCCGTACTCTCCACCCAACACTTCGAGCACACTCTGTTACATTGAACTTTCACGTATTGCAGCTATTACGGCCACACACACAGCCTGAGAAGGTTGGAGGTCGTGATCACTGATTCCTGTTAATACAGCAGAAGAGAAGCAGGTTTCATTCCAAGGGGAAAGAAAAATACACAAACCCTTTTGTTGACATGTTGACAGTGGCATGTCAGATCAAGTTTAGTTCCTTTTAGTTTTCAGAAATTGAAGCAAAGTGTCTATGTTCTGTCATGTGATGTATTGGTTTAGACTTAAATACATTTATCCTGCAATTATCCTTATATGAATTGAGTTTCTTTACCTATATGCTTTGAACGGTTAGCGTTTCCACTGGTTGGCAGTAGCTTCAGACTCTACCCTGTGATGCTGTAAAGCCTCACACTGTCAGTCGGCTGTTCAATACGCTCTCCATTTGGTCCATGGTGGACTGTCTGACTGACAATATGATTAAGGTTAAACCCATGGAATCCTGTCATCTCTTCTACCTTAGATGCGTGTAATTTTGCGTGTGAATTATCCTAAATATAAGCTGTGCTTTGTTGAACGAGTGTGGCTGAAAGAAAGTCCCCTGGAAAGTGTCTGTGCTTTCTGATTCTGATATGCGAGATGACAAATTAGCTTTGCTACTCATGCAGGTTAGTGTTGGGAAAATGTGTGCGTGAGGGAAAAGTGTTTTCAGGTCTTAAAGCTCGAGGTCAATGTCTCCTTGATCGCTTTGGTGATGGTCAGATTTAACATTGGTTTTGATCTAAGGGCTTTAATTAGATGTCCATCGATAAATCCCTGGAAGAATAATTTGCATAAAACCATAATCAATCTTCATTCCCACCAAAGATAAGCACACCAGCCACGTTGCCAAGAAAACCCTCTTCATATCCTCTCTTTTCCAAAGTCTTTCATCATGATCTTTCATTTACATTGAATGTGCCAAGAGAATAATCAAATGGTAATAAATTAAGTGTCAGTAAGTAGTTATTAACAGATGAAAATCCATCCCATCATACAACAACCCAGAGTTTTCTCAGACCAGTGGGATTTCCGTCAACAATATGGCACTGTTTTAACATTTGTATGCTGAATTATGAGCACAAAATCAAACATCATTCTGATGTGGTTGCAATACAACCTATCCACAAAAGTACAAAAAGAATCCTTGGTAAACAAATAGCCTATTCCAGCAAGCATAGCTAAATAAACTAGTGTCACTTTGTTCACAGCATTCTCTAATGCAGATGCAGTTGGGGTAAAATCAAGTATAAAGAAGAAAGGTAACTCCTCCTGTCCCCCCTGAAAAAAAATAAATAACACGGTAAAACTGCATGGCACACGTGCAAAACATTACATTTCTAAGTAAAAAAAAAGAAATTGTCTCAGAAAAGCAATAAATAAGCCTCCATAGGTGTAAACCTTTGGGGAGTAAAACATCCATTTATTAGTTTGTTTCATTTTTCTAGATGAAAATAAAGTGGGTCTTTATGAACATGACCACTCCTCACCGACAATACATCCTCTCGCTGTTGTCTTTTGATTAAAAGTCCCACCATGTGATTCTTGCTTTATTGTCAAGTCCATCCAATAATCCCAAAATATGTCCCGTTGCACAGCCAACTAATAGAACCACACAGACGCACGGATGCGGTCTTCGTGGCCCCTCCTTTTGTTCTTTCCTTGAAGGCCAGATATGCATTGCGGCAAAAGTGTCCGGTTGTATCCATATAATGTCGGAGACATGGGTGTAGGCATTCCAAAGAGCCAGGGTTTGCAGCAGCTGGGGACGCCTGCTCATCCATGATACATGAAGAAAGCCAGTCAGGCGATGGCCGTCGCCCTCCTGCAGTCGGCAGTGCACATCAGATCGTCAAACAGTCAGAAGGTCACTGGTGGCCGGTGCAGCCTCCGTCCTGTCCACATTCATTGCTGTAGATGTTTGCTTTCTTTCTCTGCTAATGTCTTTTTGTCTTTCTATCTAAATTGTTTGTTTATTTATGTTTTTTTTTCAGAACTCCATATACTGTTGATATACTGTATATCTGGTAGCAAAAGGTCTACCCAAGTCTGGCATTTTCTTTTTGTTTCTATATTGTCAAAAATAAAAACATTTTCTAGGCTCAATTTAATGAAATTCCATTGTATGCTTGGCTGAAAACAGAATTTAGCCCATACAAGTGTCATGTGCCATCATGACACTCAAGATTAAGGAGTCAAAATTTTGGTGATGGTTGCTCCAATTTCAAATACAGTTTTCATAAATAGCAGTCAAATATTCTGAATAAATTTAATACCAACATAACCATTAGAATTCCTTTTTCTCCTCTCCACCCAGCTACGAGCTGAGTATTCACTCTTATCACTCTTGGTGTTTTTATAGAGGCCAAAGGTTTAATCTCGGCCCGGCTCCACCACAATTTGGACAATAATAGATAAATAAATAACATCAGAAACAAGTTTTTAAACTTTGAAATGCCAGACTGGAGTATGCCCCGCCTCCCCTGACCCATCTGTCCCCCAACATCCCCTCACCGGTCCAGACCGATGAGCAGACGGCTCCTCTCCTCTTCCTTTTGGCTCTCATTCTTCAGGTCGGCAAACACCTGAGTGAAGTAATGCGGATCGGAGTTGATCTGGAGCATTTTGGCACTCATCAGGTTGATGATTGACAGACAGCGGTCCCAGAAGGTCTCCTTAGAGCTCTCCACCAAGAAGGGCTTGAGCGGGTAGGAGATCTCATTGCCCATGTAGGAGTAAGATAGGTAGAGACAGGTGAGCAGCACGGCCTGCAGCTCGTGCTCTGTGGCCACCTCAGAGGACACCACGTCCCGGCACAGCATGTACACAAAGACCACGTTGGCGGGGGTAATGAATCCCTGGTCCTGCCAGCCTTGGAGCAGCAGAGAGCGGTCCACGCTACGCAGCCACAGCACCGGGTCAGTGGGAGAGAGGTGTTTCAGTCGATAGCAACGCCGGCACAGAAACTCCCCGAGGCAGCGCAGCAGCTCACTGGTGGAGGCCTGAACAATCACTCGTTTGGGGGTGCCGGGGGCCACATTAGAGTTGGTGAGGGGGGCCTTCTTCACTGATGATACGTTGTTGTTGGAGCTCTTGGTGAGCGACGGAGTGCTCTGGTCCTGGGTGAAGGTGGACAGGTTAGCGCAGGATTGGGACTTCTTCAGGTTCTCATTGTTGAGGTGGGTGATGTTGTTCTGGTAGGTGCCATTGGGCTGCACCTTCTTTGAGCCTTTCTTTTTGGCCGACACGGCTACAATCCGCTTCCATGGGAGCGCGTTGATGATCGAGTGGCGTTTCAGGTTCTTGTCTTTGGCGTTCTTGCTGTTCTGGACAGCTGTGTAGTGGCCCACGGTAGCTGGACCATCTTCAAAGAGAGCCGCCTTTCTGTAGCTGGGTGACAGAGACAGCACGGTTCCCATAGTGACGGCCGGGAAGCGTCCAGGGGCTATAGCCGCACTGGGTCAAAGAGCTTCAGCCAGGGGCGAACCTGAGGTTTTAATGCCTCAATGCTTCTGGGAGTTGGGAACCCCGGACTACAGGATGCTGTTGGACATCTAAGGACTAACGATGGGTGTCCAGTAAAGCGCAGTCTGAGGACAAACAGATCACCTTTGTTGTCTCCGTCTGTGTCTCTGGTTGAGCTGTAGTGGCTGCAGGAAACAGACAAACAATAAAAAGATGAAACATCAGACAAATAAAGATACTGTAGGTTATCATTTGACTTTATTTTATGAATATGTGCTTACAAATGAAATTGTAATTTATATGAATCCTATTAGATTTGTGTTTAATCAGATAGCATGAGATCACATCTGGGTAATAAACTCCCATGGATAAATGATGAAGAGTGCCTCAGGTTTATGAGCTGCATTGATTTGACTCTGTACAGTAAGTGGTGGAATGGGTCAGCATGTACCTTTCGCTACTTTATGCAATATACATTACACAGATCCCTCCTCTCCCCTCCTCCCTCCTTTCCTTTTTTATCAATGTACTCAGCAAGTGAGGCATCCAATCATTTAAATTATTCAGGTTTCAAGGTAAAACACAGCTCGGATTCGGATACAGAAGAAAAAAATAGCTGATCGAAAATAATTCACACATTGACCTCGTGGAAACTGTATGATGAAAGATCCATATTTAATGAGCAATGGCCGACGAGCCACAGTCAACCAACCACACAGCACTGCTCTCGGTAAAATGGAAGCCCGAAATGTAAACACCACGATGATAAGTGAAGGTCGTCTTTGCTGCCTGTGGGGGCTCAACCTATATTCACAGAACCAAAGCCATATGGCATTCCAGTATTTCCTTCCCTTTTCTTCCTTACTGCAGTATTTATGCATATACACGAAAGACCTTCAACAGATAGCTTCGACTTGCGCAGCATCCTCAATCCGTCATTCCATCACCCTGGATCGGTCTCAGATCGATTCTACAGCCATGAAAAATCTAGCATGTTAACGTGAGTGACATTTTATGCGTGTAGAGATGATATCAAAATAGAAATTGGAGGGATTTGCGTGGACGCTTGCTGTGAAAACGAGTTGTGTACATCGGTGCTCTCCGTGGTGCTGAAATTGAGTGTATGCGTCGAAATGAGACTGGCCATAATAGGCGGTGCCTTCATTAAAAAAAAAAGAAATTCCTTATCAATAAAATCATCCTTCACAATATCTAATTATATTCCCGGATGAAACATCATATCCTCATTATCCCGACAATTTAACGCTACACTCCGAAATAAGACCTAAATGCGCATCTCCGGTGTTCTAAAAATAACGGCATCTTCACGTTCTTACAATCCAACATCTGCAATTTAGCATGAATGAAAATAAAAGCCATTTAAGTCACTTACCGGATCTCATGCGCAATGACAAAATAATTGCGCTATAACGATAATACTCGTCTCCAGCAGCAACCCTATTTTCCTTACAAGACTCGATTCAGGGCAAAACATGAAACCATCTCTGAGAATGAGAACGGAACAAAGAAAGCAGTCCGGGTCGAACCAAACAAATCAAAGTTCAGGATGAGAAAGCCCAGGTGTTGGTGCTGTGCAGATGGAGGTAGGCAACAGTGGAATGGATGTTCGGATGAAGATGTGCTCCTGGTCCTCTTGGTGGTGAGATGCGGATGCTGCGAGGGCTGCTGTTCTGTTGTGTCATTCACTGTGTGAGGATGGTTGACGCAAAGGCGGTGGTGGGGCGCCGCTCTGCGCTCTGTTTGAAACAACTCCGCCTATATCCACACACAGCAGGCACTCCAGCACACTCAACCCAGCGAACCCCAAGCATCCTTCTCTATTCAAAACAACACTGATGCACGAATAAAAACAAACGAATTTCATATCAATCCACGAGGATTCATCTAGTGATTGTGACAGCCTATCGCTTTAAAGCAATGTAAACATATGGAAAGCTGCTTTAGTGAATGGTTTCCTGCATTACTGGTAATAGTACTGTGTGCTATACTATTATTATGTTCATTGTCTAGTTGCATTTTACTGTGTAATGTGCCATCCAATTGTATGCTCAGTATCAGCCAGTCAATTTCACGGAGATAAGAAACAACAAACATACACAATATTTCAAAATTTCAAAATCAGAGATTAAAAATAAATTATACTACCGGGTTCACAATTTTGAGAAACGAGTCAGAAATAATGAGATTTAGAGGCCAGGACATTAAAACAATTACATTTTTAATATTAATTGATAATTATGTTTAATCAAAAAACTATCTTGTAGAACAAATGAAGTGAAAATAACTGTTCAAACCAGCTGATATTATATGTTTACTGTGTAGTGTTTCACAATACGTAGAAAAAGTCGCAGGCAACGTGGAACAACATTTCCCAGAGTTCTTTGAATCCCGTCCAGCGCGTGAACGGTCTTTCGCAATGTAACGTAATCACGGCACGCAATTTTCATTCAGGCAGTATTTGAATAAGGAAGATGGCGGCTGCAGCGGTGGTTGAATTTCAGAGAGCTCAGTCTCTCATTAGCACGGACCGCAACACTTCAATCGATATTCTTCACTCAATAGGTAAGGTTTCGGTTTTGTGTCTTGGTTCGACACCATGTTTTAGTTCTTTTCTGTACCAAGCGACGAGGCTAGCGTGTCGGCTAATGCTCATTAGCAAGAGCCATCGGTGTGCCGTGCTGACTCACTGTTGAGTGTCGAAAAATGGCAACGCTAGCTGCGTAGAACGGTTGCAACTTTGGTAACTTAAGACTAGAACTGAAAGGCGCCGTTATTGGAAATATTGCATTTTGTGGTTGAAAATGTAGTCGGGATTTGTTACCTAGCATCGGTTGCCGCACCAACATTAGCTGGTATTTGGTCAGTCACGTTAGCACGCTAGCTCTTGTGGCTAACGTCATTAGCTTGTTGTCTAACCTATATCAAAGGTAGATGGAACGAGACTTGGCCAACGCTTTCGCGTTTTCGCAAACGTATGAACAAAGCTGAATTATTAAACAAATGATGGTCGTTATGGTCGTAGACATTGACAATTCAGCATAAATTGTACCCTATATGTGCGTTAAGCTAGTGTGACATTTCCCACAGTCACTGCTGTCCTCAAATTGCCTTGTCACACTAGCCAACTAGCTGTCAGGTTGAACCGCAACTTTGTTTGCTCCTCTGGCGTTTTGAGACTAAACACAACATAACAGCATTGCTGTCAGTGTTTGGAGGGTTTGAAATATATAGTATTGTAGGTTTAGCCATCATAGAGTCTGTGACCATTTACATTGTGACCTAATGAAATCTGTATTTCCAAAGTTGAATCTAGAGCTCGTGTTATTGGGAGCTCGAATAAATGTATCAATTCAATTTATTCGTCATTAGTAGTACTTTTTAGAACAAGTGTATATAGATTAACAGATAATTAGGCAGCACTTGGAGCTTTCCAAAGTGAGGGAACTGTTTTGACCTTATAGGGGTTACTTTGTTTTGGCTAGGGTTACAGTTTTCTTCTCACGTGTGACAGTGATACCCGGACCATTAAACCGGACTTGTTGTACAAAAAATTATCTAACACCACACAGAAGACTGTTAAAAACATACAACATGTCAGCTGGGGGGTTTAAAAAAGTGTTTTTTCAGCCCTAATGTGAGCTTGTGGCCTTGTTTTACAGTGAGGAGAGATGTTCAAGAGAATGATGAGGAAGCTGTCAGGGTCAAAGAACAGAGCATCCTGGAGCTGGGGACATTGCTGGCCAAGACGGGGCAGGCTGCAGGTAATGTTAAAATTAATCATTTTTAATCAGTAACATGCTTTTATCATGAAGTGCCTGTTGTGTTTGAGCATATGATAGATAATGGTGTTTGGTGATATTAGGTAATGCGTAATTTCTCTGAAATGTTTGTGTTATATTTATTTATTTTTTACTCCAGAGCTTGGGGGTTTGCTCAAATTTGTGAGGCCCTTCCTGATCTCTATCAGCAAGGCTAAGGCGGCCCGGCTGGTCCGCTCTCTCCTGGACCTCTTTCTTGACATGGAGGCAGCAACGGGACAGGAGGTGGACCTCTGTCTTGAATGCATTGAGTGGGCCAAAGCTGAGAAGAGGACCTTCTTACGACAGGCTCTGGAGGTAAAGAGGTTTGGATAAAACCTTTTGTGGTTGGTTGGGAATCTGTCTGGCAGCTAAATAACACTGAAAATTACAGTAAAATTATTTATTTAGAGCGGCTAGGATTTTAATTAATTGTTTTATTTATATGCTCCTGGATGTCATTGATTGGCAAAGTTGCTCTCGTTTAACAGCGGTCTTTGATCTTTCCACAGGCAAGGCTGATCTCACTCTATTTTGACACCAAACGATATCAGGAGGCCTTGGCACTTGGTAGGTCCTCGTACACAAGATTTTTTGTGAATTGCTGCCCCTCTTGTGCTTAAAAACGAAGACATTCCTGGCCTGACTTGTTTATCGGATATGCATACCTTACAGAATACATCAGACGTTACCTAATCTACCCACATGTTTTAGTTGTGAGAATAGAAGATATGCCAAATGTGTGCAAAGTGCAATTTATAAATGTGTGTGTCGGGGGCTTCAGTCCATTGTGTCTAGAGTACATTTTGACTTAGCTGTCATATGACTATTGTACAAATTTAATGTGAATGACATCAATCTTCCTTTCTGTCTTTTCACCAGGCTCCCAGTTGCTCCAGGAGCTGAAGAAGATGGATGACAAAGCACTGCTTGTAGAGGTTCAGCTGCTGGAAAGTAAGACATACCACGCTCTCAGTAACCTGCCCAAGGCCCGTGCAGCGCTCACTTCAGCCCGGACCACCGCCAATGCCATCTACTGTCCTCCAAAGCTCCAGGCAGCACTAGATATGCAGTCAGGTAAAATGTCTTTTTTGTCCTCACTTCCAAAACACACCTGGGTTAGCAAAGATAGTATTTCTGAATGATTTTAAAAGAATAAATACATAATAATATGCTAAATGTTATAATATAACTATCGGGTAATTAGTAGTGTGTTGCTGTTTGAGACACCTAAGCAAGCATCTCAAGTTTATGCAAAACAAAACAAAAAGTGTTTACTAGGGCTTTGCTGATTGCCCAGCAAGTTTGTCTACATTTCATGTTTCCATCATGCTCTGTTGCAGGGATCATCCATGCAGCAGAGGAAAAGGACTGGAAGACGGCCTACTCATACTTCTTTGAGGCCTTCGAGGGCTATGATTCCATTGACAGCCCCAAAGCCATCACGGCGCTCAAATATATGCTTCTTTGCAAGATTGTGCTCAATTTGTAAGTGATGCTAAAAGCAACGTGTTTGCAGTTCCATCATGTCACTATAGCTTGGTACCCTTGGATCGCTCAGTGAACTGTCTACCTTGAGCCATAGCTATGATAAACCCCTTACTAAACCTTAGATGTTCATTTTATTTTGTGACTTTTTATCAATAAATTAGTGACGTGTATATGTTCTTTTCTTCTGTAACTGTTTTGTTTCAGACCAGAGGAGGTACAAGCCCTGATCAGTGGTAAACTGGCACTGCGATATGCTGGCCGCCAGGCAAGTACCTACCTTTTCATAGCATTCTAGTTGCACTTTATGGCAGCCTGAGAATTTGATTTTTGCTCAACTAAACTTTGTAAAAAATCTTTTACTATTAATGCATGTATAGTTTAACTTTAGGCATTTTTTTCCTGTATAATGACCCTTTGATTTCCGCTTATTGTTTGTCTAGACAGATGCACTGAAATGTGTTGCCCAAGCCAGCAAGAACAGGTCATTAGCAGACTTTGAAAAGGTAAAAGCATTTTTATTTGGCTGTGGTTTTACTTTCTCTTAAGTTGCTGTTGTTGGGTATTTTAGTTTCACTCTGTAAGTCATTTTTTTTTTTGCATTTGCCAGGCCCTCACAGAGTACAGAGCAGAACTGAGGGATGACCCAATTATCAACACACATCTTGCCAAACTGTATGACAACCTGCTGGAACAGAACCTTATCAGAGTCATCGAACCATTTTCCAGAGTGCAGGTAAGGATCTCCTCAGCATAATTTGTACTGTTCTACCGTGCATGCATAATGGCATCGAGGACTTTGCACACAATTTAGGATTGCAGATTTGTTAGGAGATATCTTTTAAGTGAAGAAATGTTGTGTAGTCATTTAAAGTATTTTGAAAAGAAATATACTCAGTTTACTTACCGTTTTTTTCTCTTTTCAGATAGAACACATATCAGGGCTCATCAAATTGTCAAAGGTATGAATTTTTCCTGTATTCACTATTCCTTTGCTAAAGGTTCATTTATCACTCCATTATTAAGACTTCATATTCTCATTTCTTGTTAGAAATTTTTTTGGACAGTATGGAAAATACAAATAAAAAAGAAAGGAATGACATGTATTTCATTCCAGACAGTATGAACACAAGGTATTTCACATTTTGTGTGGTCAGTTTTATTTCATTTGTAAATATACATCCATTCCAAAAATAATTAAATATTGATGTGATTTGAAACGGATGATGTCAACAGGTGAGTGTAATCGTGATATGGTACCAAGGCAGCATCCAGGAAAAGTCAGTCCTTAAGGAGCAAATATGGCCTGACATCAGCAGTTCGTCAAATGCGCAAGAAAATTATTGAAAGGTTAAACTATGTTCCTCAAAGAAAGATAGGAAGGGATTTGGATATTTCACCTTCTACGGGGCATAACAATTAAAATATTCACCAAATCTGGATGAATTTCAGTGCATAAAGGGCAAGGACACAATCTATCAACACTATATCAACAATCATCTTTAGTCTATAAGTGACATAAACACATGGGCTCAGGATTACTTTGACAAACCTTAGTCAAGCACTATGATATGTAGTTTACATCCACAATTACCTGTTAAAACGGTGGTTCCAAAATCGACTTTTAGCTCAGAGATATCTAGGATGTACCATCACACAGTGGGAACGTGTGCTATGGTCAGACAAATCAATATTTCAGGTCTTTTTTGGGGGGAAATTGATGCTGGTGCTCTGGACTAAAGAAGAAAAGGGCCATCCAGTGTGTTATCAGCACCAAGTCCAAAAGCCAGGGTCTGTCAGGTTATCGGAATGTGAAGTATGTTACACTTACTTGGTGACACGTTAAAGCCTGAAAAGTACATAGAGCTTTTGGAGCACAATGTGTTTCCTTCAAGACGATATCTTTTTTTTTTTCCGGGGTGGCCCATGCATATTCAAACAAGATAATGTAAAACCATGTCCTGCACACATTACAAAGGCATGGCTTTGAAAAAAGAGGTTGCAGTATTGGACTGGCCTGCCTGCAGCCCCAAGCTGTCCCCAATGGATAATGTGTGGCACATTTTAAAACACAAAATTCGACAGTGAAGACCACATACTGTTGCATATCTTAAGCCTTGTACGTAGTAAGAAATGGACAGAATAACACCTGGAATGTTTCACTTCACACAGTGTCTTCTGTCACTAAATGTCTTAAATGTTTACTTTGAAGAAAACCAATAAAATTCATGAGGTAAACATGGAATAGTGTGCTGTGGTATTGTTTTCAATGTAAGACAGTGCAAACATTATTTAGAAATCACTTGTCAGTTCGTAATTTTACATACAGATTTCCGAGTTGGGTTTGTAACTTTTTTTTTTCTTTTTAGGGAGATGTGGAGAGGAAACTATCACAGATGATCTTGGACAAAAAGTTTCATGGTTAGTGGCATAATCTTCCTGTTAATAATAGAATAATGTACACTAGATGGAGTCATCATTGTTTGCTGATGTGTATTTCAATGACGATGTCTGCAGGAATCCTTGACCAAGGTGAAGGTGTTCTCATCATATTCGAAGAGCCCCCAGTGGACAAAACATATGAAGCCGCCTTGGAAACAATTCAGAACATGAGCAAAGTCGTGGATTCACTCTACAACAAAGCCAAGAAGCTAACATAGGTACGAATACTGCATGAAGTACATTTACATTTTATTGTAGAAATCATATTTAAAATGTTACAGTAATGATGTGATGCTTTTTATGTTTTGATGACATGTAGTCACGTGTAACACACACTTGGTGACATTGTGTTATCTCAAGTCACAGATGTTCCCCCTTAGACATAGAATGTTTAGTCAGCTTTAATTCTATGTTTTGGGGTTTTGTTTTTTTTGTATTCATCTCACCCACATCATTCTTCTCTGCTGAATGTTTTATTTTCCATCCTCAGAGCTACGACAGCACGATGGAGGAACTGTGTGAGACCTGTGTGTGTAACATTTTAAGATGGGGACGTGAGCGAAACAATCGTCCCACAAACTGCAACAAGCAGGAATTCCCCCATCAAATCTTCCCCTCCCCTCAATGGACAATTTCATCACTTCTGTTTATTTTTCCTCTTTCATTTTGATATCTATTCAGGATTGTGTATAACACTCAGCGGCCAGTGCAGGCCATCAGGGAATATTGTACAACAACAATAAAAAGATTAAAAGGTTTAAGAATACACATGTTTATATCTCTTTACAAGGTTGGGCTTACAAAGCCTCAAGCTAACTCCACTGCAGCCTCAAAGGTGCAACATTGACCTCTGGATCCTCAAACTCTGCTGCCATCTGTGTATGCAGGGTCAAGGTGTTCTCTGTATTGTCCTTACCCTTCAGAAGCACATTTTTGTTTTTGCAAGGCTGGGATACTCCGTATGATACTCGATTTGGTCAAAGAGTGCCCTCTAGCTCTGTCATAGCTGACCATATGCCAACAGTCAAGTCCCCACAGAATTTCAGACTCCTCACTCACTTTATTTTTTGTTTATAAGGATGAAAAACAAAACAAATTGGTATCCACATTTCTGCCCCCCACTCATGTAAGTCTAGAACAGACAGGATGCCATTTTACCGGTTGTGCCACATTTTTGGCTCTTCTGTTTGCCTCAGTGTTTGGGTGCAATATAATATGGGGGTGCAGAAGTGGAGATGTATTAATTTCCTCTGCGCTTACATGAATTATCCCTGAGTGAGCAATTCTTCATTGGTAGTTTCTAGCACTAGTGTGGTATGCTAGTAACCAAACAATTTGTATGTTTTTGATTTAATTTGTTTGTTTTCTCTTATAAAAGACATTTTCAAAATAAATATTTTGTATTTTAAGGATTTTTGTCTTGTCTCTTGCAAGGAAGTCACAGTTGGTAACCGATTTGCCATTTTAACCTACGGATGAAGTGTGAATTTAGGAAAACATACTTCAAGTATTTGAAAGCATTCCTGTTGTGTCTTACAGATGAAGAATCTAAGGCAAGCATGTGGGCAAGCCCAAGAAACTTTTAAAATCCAGCTCAGAGAAATTGAGTAGTTTACACAGAATGAAACAATTTTCTCAATTCTCCTGCTGGAACATTGTCACGTGTTTGGGGGCAAATATCACATCAAAGGGCATTAAATCCGTTTGAAAGACAGGTCTTGATTGTCTTTTTTATTTTGCGTTTTGCACAAGAAACCTAAAATCTTTTGACCTGGCCTACTGTCGGATTTGTGGCGCCAGTGCGATTCTGTTGAGTTGAGGTGAACATAACTGGATTATTAAAGCATAATGCTCATCAATAGCTGTAATATTTAACTTTTTTCATTGATCATTGCATTTCTAGACTACTACATATTAAAAGTGTGTACTAAATTACAGTGACGCGATATACCCTGCAGTATTTTTCTACCTAAAGGGCCATGATAACTGTAAGCACAACCACATAAGTACAAAATTCAAAATGTTGCAAACCATAATTGAAAAGCACATTGAAATTTAAATAAAAGTAATACACTCTAAACCTCGGGATAAAATTGAAGTCTGTCTCAAAAAAAACAAAACAAAAAACTGTTCCAAGACCAGGAGAGCAGTAACGAAAAAAAAAAAAAATTACACACAAATAACCACAAATAACCGAGTACCTTTGGATTGATTCTGCGATATGATATGGTGTTTTGCTACGGATACAAATGTGGGTATTCAGATTACCATATATATATATATACATTAATGTTTAAATTCACAAGTTGAAATACTTATGAATAAGGTAGTTTGGTAGACTTGTGAGTCTTTCTTTACGGCACGTCCCGTGCGTGATGACGTTAGGAGGAAGCCCCGCCCATGGGAACATCCGTACATTTGTACGGTCTGTGTCTTCTCTGTCAGCCTAGCATTTATGCCGACTTGCACTTGAACGTCCAGGGCACAAAACACAAAGATGAGCGGTCGGGTGAGTTTACATGAACGAATAACCTAATTTAAACATACATTTGAAGCATAGAAATATTGACTAGTAATGGTAACGGGGACATACATGACCACAAAGATTGTGTACACGGTAAGCCAGCACAGCACCAGTAGCCTGTGTGGAACAGACGTCATTCAAAACTTCACAGGCAAACCGGAAGACGGGTATCCCATGACTGTTTGCACAGCTAGCTTGTCACTGCTGTTGTAAAAGTCTCCCCTCTGCTCTAAATGATTGTGTGTAAGGCTACTACTTTGGCTACTAAGCAGCCAGAGTCACAAACAGAAATGCTACAAATTTTTCCACAATCTACAGTAAATGGAGTCAAAGTGGAGAAGAGGTTTGAAACACAGTCAAATGTTTTGTAAATAAATGAACAAACTACTCCACTCTTACATCAGCCGTGTTTTAATGGTAAATACACAGTGACGATCGAATGGAATGGTTTGAAATTACACGGGAAACCAATGGATTTAGTGTTTTGTTTTATTATAGCACAAAATGTACAATTTTAGCAAAAAGGGAAAAAAAAAACAGTAATGAAACAGTTTGCACCAAACCACAGCCGTGATACTTGAATTATATGCGACGATTATTGATTATTTTAGATACATCTGTGTTAACAAGTATCATGCAAAATGTTCATGAAGTGTGTCAAGTTCATGAAGTTACTAATGTATACACTCAAAACTAAGTCAAAGCAATACTGTAGTTCACAGCTCACCATGTGTATTGTTTTCTCAACGGCTACATTTCGCTTCATTGTTTACGTGATATACAGTTGAGCTGATTGCTTCAGAAGAATGCATTGAATTCCACCTACGTAGTCCCTCCGCATAGAAAACAGTGACCTAATTTTGGTGCACTATTAGAAAGGCTTGGGCTTTAAGGGACTACAGGTCAGATTATGAAGCAAATGTTCCCCTTTTGCCAAAAGACCAGGAAAAGGACAAGAGCAGAGGCAATTGATAGGAAGAAGATGGATAATAGATTTTAGATTTTGCTTCAGGAAATGGCAGAGGAAAGTGATGGGTCAGGAAATGAGACAGGATGACGCAATTCAGGTGTCAGGTTAGATGAAAATTGGAATTGCACAGAACATCAATTTTGGCCTAGAAACAATGTTGCAAATAGAAAAAAAATGTGATGGTCGGTTAGAATTGATCAATAAGCAACTTTCTCTTGGTTTGCTGTTGTGTAATAAGTAGTAAACCCTCATGCAACAGTATTGTGTCACTTGTATTAGCTACCACTCATGAGTGTGGTAACTGAATGCCTTTACAATCTTAAAGCTAAAATTTCTGTTTTTGTGATAAGAGAGCAGGTAAACAATGAGCATCTTTAACTGATTTGAGTGTTTTTTGCTGTTGTAAATTCACATTCTTTTAATGGGAAAAATATACTGCAATTTTAGGTTTCAAGGCCAGTGATAGAAAACCAGCACTTTTATTTTGTCCGCATTATTACGTTACAGGCTAAATAATGGCTAAGCTCAAATGTATTCTGAGTCAATATTACAGCATATCATGAATCTATGCACATGCTTCACCATGAGATGCCAATTCAAAGGCCTTTGTATACTTTATTCACTGAAGTGATCTCGCTTGGATATCATTAAGTAAAGAGCAGATAAAGAAGAGCTGCAGCTTCACTGCAAGTAAAAATGAGGAAGGAAGTAACAACGTTAAGATCTTGTTTTTGCCTCGTAATATTCCTCTAATATCACAAAACAAGGCTAGCAAATCTACTTCAATGGAGTCAATAAATATCCAAGTCAACTCTCCATGTTGCAGAATTGGGTGCGTAGTGTTTACCAGCAGAAGTAGTTGCTGAATCACACCTGTTTCCCCTCAAGTCCCATTGGTCAATACAGTGGAATATCACTGTTATCAATCACATTTTACAGGAAATCCTTTGAGGGAACTGTTAAGGGGTTTACTCTCTGTTTCTAAAAGTGCAAATAAGACCTACCGATCATGAATAACAGGCTAATGATTGCTGTGAGGAGTGTAAGTGTAAAGAATAAAAACACAAAGATCCATGGAGATCCCTTAGGTACCCCAAATCTGCTTAGAGCTATGCAGTTTGAGACTTTCACGTGTCATTTGGTCCATCAGACCTTGATTGAAGATGCACTGTCCTGGTGGAATCTATTATAGTGCTGTATCAAAGGTCTGGAGGATTTGGTGCTGTTAAAGCTCACTATGGCAACCTGCATAGAGTGGTGGTTTCGTGAAAGTGTAGTGCAATACAGGAAATATTTCATTGCCGGCAGATGGTTCACCTACACAATCTGCCTTTCAAATCTATGCAAATAGCCTGAATACTGCACATTGTGATCCATTAAACAAATACACACGTGCCCCAACTATGGGTCTCATTTTAACATATTTCAATGGAATTCTGTTCTTGGCAAACATTTGCCGTAAATTATTCTGTCCACTTTACAGATTATGCACGCGGCTCGATGCCCAACTGATGAATTGTCGTTAACCAACTGTGCTGTCATCAGTGAGAAGGAACCACAGGTTGAACAGTGAGTGAGACTTAATATCTGATATGGGACTGTGTACTACATGAAAAGTAGGAGGATTCACCTCTATCAGCAGACAGTTTCAGGCCGGTGGTCTTTCTTCTTTTCTCCCTTTGTCCTCTCTTTAATGTCCTTAATACGTTTAGCGGATTTTTTTCAAAGAAGGTTCTTTGCAGTACCATGAGGATTTATTTAGTTATGTGCTGGATGTTTATGAAATGCCTTCCCATGACAGCATGGGTTCCATGCTCTGTCCTTTCATCTATTTGGTTCACTGTTTCTATGTAATTACGTTCTATCTATAAGCCCCTGAAGGCATTAGTTCTCTTGTCTGTGCTTTAAAGTTCTTAGAGACTAAAGCTGTGATGACACCACAACAAAATTCAGATATATTTTCCTGAGCAGTCTGCATTTTTTGTCTTGTGTCCTGAATTAGACATGCGAGTTAGTACACTAAATGTAGCTCACAGTATGGTTAATTACTTGCGACAACATATGCAACAATTATTTAATTATGTCATTAGTTAAACCTTATACTTATTTTTGCACTGTTTTTCAAAATTGAATATTTTACTTGTATTATTGTCTTATAACTATCTTATCAGCTTTGTATAAGTGAACATTTTTCATAGTACTGTAGATCATGATACTTCCCAAAAACTTCTACTGAGATGCCTCATTTACCCTCCATCTGTTCTTGTTAAAGAGGAAGAACAAACTGTCTGGCAGCTAATTAGACTGAGCACACTTGTGGTTGTCTCCACACTTAATCATTCCCTTTCTCTCTGATTTATTCACTTAATTGCAGACATGTGACTGTACGCAATGTAACCCACAAGTATGTGTTCACCTTGAAAACTCATCCCAGTGTTGTTCCTGGGACCATCGCCTTCAGCCTGCCACAGGTAAGCTTCCCATCATGTTAAAGGACAATGAAATGTCCCACAACAATCACACATTAGTTTTTAACAGTATGTTAAAGTTCAACTGTTTTTCCTCAAGAGTATTTTTAAACATAATAAATGACATTTTTGGAAGCCATTATTCTGCTGCTTTCTGGCACAATTAGACAGACAGTGAAAAAAATTCAGTCACGCTCCTCTTAAGTTCCACCAGAGGGCAGTCACAGCTCAAGGTTTTCTATATTGCGTTGTCCAATTTTAACCTTTATCAGTATCTAACTTTAATATTTTGTAAGCCAGGGTGAACTCAAAGATCTTAGCTTAGTATTGACTTTCTGTGTGCACTTTGCATGGACCTGTTTCCTTTTTTTGTCTTTGTCTACCTGTTACTACTTTTTCTTCTTTCAACTTGCTTGTCTCTACCTGCTCTTCCGCCGTATATAAACATGGACAGCAACACACAGGTACTACTGTAACCTCCTCAAGATAGTCTTATGCTACCACCATCATTATTCTTTCCATATCATCAATAGTTATTTTACATGGGAGTCGTCATTGCCTTTTATCTCAAACATAATTCATCAAAGTACTCAGTTGAACATAAAAGCTGTTAATATATGAATTCATTTTAACCTGCTGTCTGAGAAATGTTGGGAAATAAGACAAAAGAGAGGAGTGTTACACTGATGTCTCTGTAACTATGTAGTGATGATAAGCAAGAGTGTAGCTGTCTTATTTTATCTGTTACTTTTAGTCTTCATCTTAGAAATGTCTCAGTCTTTATTTCTGAAAATAGTAAACCAATTTCTGTACAGTAACTTAACACAAAGGACAAGGTTGCCTATGAAACTAAATCAACTTTTTTTCCTTACAGAGAAAATGGGCTGGCCTGTCCATTGGCCAAGAGGTAGAAGGTAAGTTTGATGACTCAACAAAACAAGGAACAAACTACAGTGCAGAGTAATAATGGTTACTGTGCGCTACAAATGACAATAAAGGATGTATACACGCTCTTGTGATTTACAATGATTATGTATCGGACAAACCTAGATGTACAGCTGTAGATGCATCAAATATTGAATTTTAACACAGTGTCTAATATCTGTACATTGGTACGGTATACGTTTAAGTGTAAAATGTGCAACAATTACTTTACTGCAGGAATCGTTATTACACACTCCATGTGTATCTTTTACATGCAGACTGACAGCCTTTTGTGTTGAATGCCATACGCTTCAACATTTCTATTGTCAGACTTTCTGTCTTATCACTGAGCATCTGAGTGCCTGCTGAGCCTGAAATGCCTGTCTGCAGCAAAAACAAGAGCCTCTGACATCAAAGGCGACCTCTAGACTTTGTAGGATTCAGTCAACTTAAACATTGCTGACATTAGAGGCTTCAGAAAGTCTCTGCCAGAAGCAGATCTCTCCCTATGCTGACTGCAGATGCCCATATGCCGCAGATTACTAATGATACATGGAGTTAGGGGGCTTAGCTATTATTTAGATGTCACGGGCCTATAGGGAGCATGATTTATGCAGCACAGAGAGAGACAGTAGAACAATATCGGAGGGTGGTGATACAGTGCATCTGTCTTAAAGGTTGGCCAGCAGCCAGAGGAAGAGAAGACCTATTCTTTGATTAAAAACGCATAGCTCAGCTCCCTTTGGCCAGATGCCCACATTGATGGGCCCTATTATGGTACTGTCTGTATATCAGGAGTGAATAGGAGGAATGAAAATATGATCCAGTGGCTTGAAAAAAATGACAGTGTCTTCTTCATACATGCTGAAAAAACACCTGTCAAGTGATTGAAAAGGTGAAAGATGGTTCTTTTGTTATCGCTTCATCAAAGGAATGATATCTTCTGTCTATTTAAACGGACACTATAACAATATAGCGCATCTTAATTATTATTAATTTCCATGGTGGACAGAAGATCTTGGCATCAGCCCTTATCGCTGTCGCCAGACCGTTTCTGTGGAGCGGTGGAATGATTCATGTTCCAGACCTGCAGGTGTAGCTTTCCACCTTCACTGGTACCAGGAAAGCACATTGTGCAAACAACCAGAGAGCCATTAGCAGACAAGTAAACATGTAGCACAGATCACATTAAATGTGGTGCTGCCCTCTTTTCTTTTATTGTCAGAATAAAGACAGAGAAAGATCAATAGCCTGTCTTTATTTTTTTTCTCCCAAGTTAAAGGCAGTAGAATAGGCTGTTAACGAGACATTTATTTTGGGGTCAGCAATGGAAACGATACAATGAGCCCGTGACATGCTGTTCAGCTAATGTCTAATTGAACTATACAGAGCATTGCACACTGTACTGTTTGCTGGTATCATATTTGAATTATTGTGCAGAAACATGGGGCAACACGAATGAAAGCACCGTGACACTGATATGAAAATAAAAAGAAGAGCCACAACAACATTCAACATTAGGAACATAACAACAATCTGCTTTCAAAATCTCATGCACTGAAATTGTTTTTGGACAGAGAGGAGGGTTACAATCCAACACCAATTATAAAAGTATGTCCTTTTCAATTTGTGGGGTTATTTTTGTGGAATGCACTAGGAGAAGAAATCAAACAAAGTAAAAATATCAAAGAGTAGAGAAAGATTTTTGATCATGGAGTTTTGTGATTTGGTATGAAGAGGATGGACGTAATGGTGAAATTGTGTGGCTGGATGTTGTGGGTTTATGTAATCATCAATGATGATTGATGGATGAGTATAGACTATGTAGGACGAGATGAGCTTATTACTTCTTCGTACACTTTTTTGGACATGGAATGTTAATTTATGTTGAAGGTCTGTTCATTATTCACTGTATTTTGTATGTTTATTTTTTACATACTGCATATATTTTATCTAAAAGGTTCAAAATACAACTTTCATGCTCAATAACAATTTATGTTGTGGCAGATGAGCAAATTGTCCTAAAAGCACGATTAGGTGCTACAGTGTCCGACACACCTGAGGCCCTGTTTACTTGATGTTATAAAACTCTTTTATAACATTCATAAACTTTTTACTACCCATAACCTGACAAAACTATCTTATAAAAACTGAAATGTTCAAAAGATGACAGCAGCATTGACGTGTAAAATTTGATTTGGGTCATCGTTTCGATGCTTCAATCTTGACATGAATGAATGAGTCTAAAGATCTCACCATGTGTTATATCTCCTCCCCTGTAGTCACCATCTACAAGTTTGACAAGTCCAAACAGTGCATCAGTACTATGATGGTGGAAATCGACTTCTTGCAGAAGAAGACTGCTGACAGCAACCCCTACGATTCCGACAAGATGGCCACTGAATTCATCCAACACTTCAACAACCAAGCCTTCAGTGTTAACCAGCAGGTGTTTGGGGCTTTAAGGGGCAGTGAGGGCACTCCAGAGCTCCACTTACCTGTCCTACGTGGAGTAGACCTGGAAGAACTCTCTTAACAACTTGTACTTTGTAGCTGTAATAGATTTATGTTATCTAAATGCTAAACAGCATCATCAGTTTGGCTCAGTGCAAGTTGATATCTTGTAGCTTAGGACTCTACAGTATTTTATATGCTAGAACAATCAGTTGCAATGAATTTGTGTGGTCTAAATAAATATGTGTCTTTTCTTGTGCCCTCTTTCCCATGGGTCATTCTAGTTTGTGTTCAGTTTCTGTGACAAGCTGTTTGGCGTACAGATAAAGGATATTGAGGCCATGGACCCCAGCATCCTTATAGGAGACCATGGCTCTGGCAAGAAACACAAGGTACTGTACCTGGATACATCATTTTTTGTCTGTCCGTTATGTTCATCCACTTCCTTACTTCAACGTCAGGGACTCTTGTTTATAGCAGTGGAAGACATTACTTTACAGAAAAGAACGTTAAATACCCGTGAAAAATACTTTACTTTCCACCCTCTATGACATCTAACACAACAGTAGTTATGTATGAGTCCCTCAACAAGTTTCTTTCATCAATTTATTCAACACCACACATTGTCTTATGTTATTAATTACGCTCTACCCCCTGTATATATCTTCTGAGAGCTCGCTAAAGAAAGTTCTTTGTACATAAAAACCAGCAGATGACTGTAGTGTCGTCATCCCTTTGTTTCTTTCCCCAGATTGACATTGGTTTATTGCTGGGAAACAGTCAGGTGATTTTTGAGAAAGCTGAGACCTCATCAATGACCCTGATTGGTGAGTGTGTGCGACACGCTGGTCAAGAAAAATGTGCTTTATTGCATTGCTGCGGAGTGAATTTCTCCATAAATCCACAAGGAGGCACACTGCTCACAGTTATACTTTCCCACTCCTATTTTGTTGGCAGTGGTGTGAAAATGTGGTTCTACCAAATTACCTGTTGTATATATTTGGGTCATATTGCTATTACATTATGCTATTCCAGTCAGAAAAAAGAAAGTTAGAATCTATCTCAAATTTCCATCATGTTCTAGACAGAATAGATCTAAACTACTTTGCGTACTGGCTCTCTTTGTGTGATACAATTATGTTCTGATTTTGTCTCACCGTCCCAGGAAAAGCGAAGACCCGAGAGTCTCGCCAGTCCATCATCAGCCCAGACTGGAACTTTGAGAGGATGGGCATTGGAGGCCTTGATAAGGAGTTTTCTGATATCTTCCGTAGAGCCTTTGCTTCCCGAGTCTTCCCTCCTGATATAGTAGAGCAGATGGGTGAGTACCTCTAACAAAAGTATTTTCACCAATCTTTACAATGTCAGCAGTGTAAATCAATGCACATGGGGCTCCGATCTACATAGAAACATTTTCTTACACTCACCATTGTTTCGCTTTGAACTGGGAACCTGCCTTTCATCACGCATCAGGCTGGACAGATTACATTGCTAATGCCTGCCAAAGTTGAGCAGTGTTTTGAGTTATTATGTTCATCTTGTGTTGAGTCCCTAAATCAGTATTATGGCACGCAGAAGTTTGAGTAATCCCTTTGTGAAATGTATCGTAGTCTGTATCAGCAAAACCTGCAATCAACCGCAAACAGACAAGGCAGTATCCTCTTCTGCTGCTTTTCCTGGGTGTCGGCCATGACTCAAGACAACAGCTCCCTGACAGCTCTTTGACAGCTCTCAGATTACCATGATGATTCACTTCGCTCACATTCTACAAAAACGGCAGCTGTCTTAGTGACTCAGACACATAAAACTTACATGTGCATCAGGTTACTAGTAATCCACACAAAAAAATATTTTTTTAACACAGCTTGTGAAGACCTGCTGGAGTGATGTCTGCACTGGATATATACTTTAAATTTACATTATTGAAACATGGCACACACTCACACACATGCAACGACACAGCTCAAGGCCTGTGGTGTGGAGCAGCGTGTGATCTGACCTTTAGCTGGATGGATGTGTGCAGCAGTCGGCCTTTGGCTGTGGCCAGCTGGCTGCTGTAATGAGATGGCGTGCCCTGATAGACCATCTAGCTAAAGGTAAAGCTGTAATTGGCAAGCATGAGAAGCGGGGAGCACAGGTGCTGACAGAGATGTGTGTGTGTGTATTGTGTATGTGTAGATTGCAGTTTCTGTGTGCATTTGAGCAAATGCTTGAAAGCTTCACCTTGTCTCCCCTTTGCTCCCGTTGAGGTGAATCAGACAGACAGAAGACAGAGGCTTCAGTCCTTTCCCGCCCAACCCCAGCACTCCCCTCTAGCCCACAACTTTTCTTTGCTTTGCTAGAAGCCATCTCTTCTTCCCCACACCCCCCACCTGTCATCCTGCCTGCTTTTCCTTCAGCAGCCCCAAATGGCAGCTCAGATGGTTATCTGGTGCCTCTCAATTAGTCTGAGCTAAATGTCATTAAGCAGGTGCAATAAGCCATTAAAAGACCCACACTGTGTAGACGTGTTTGACTGGAGAGCTCAGAGTCTGTCAGTGTTTGCCCTTGATCTTTATGGAAAAGGAATAAAACAAGGAAGTCAGTGGTGCTGCGATGAGAGCTGTTCTAAGCACGACACTGTTCATTTTGTTTACTTTTATTCTGTAAATGAGGAGCAAAATGAACCATTTCTATGTTTTTTTTTCTATTTGCAGTACCTATTTTAACTTAAAAGTCATCATGACCCAAAGCAAATAATTGACTGATACAAAAAAATCATGAGTAACTTTAATTGGGGACTTGAAACTAAGACTTTAGGAAGGCAAGTCTTTGTTACAGGAGTGAATTACCTTGAGTGACTCTGTTTTTGTTTGCATTTGGACAAAGTCTCAATGCATAGTTGATTTCACTTCCAGACGCAGACTTCCAGACACCGGACCACCGTTGTGGTCCAGACAGTTCATGGAAACCTGGATGTCTTCTGTTAGGCCTCTGTAAAAACGATGAGACTTGATGTTTAGCAGGGATTTTTTTTAGAGTATTGGTTTTGCTCAGTGTCATTTTCATTCTCTCCCGGGTTTGTGTGTTTGTCCCCAGGATGTAAGCATATGAAGGGAATTCTGCTGTATGGACCTCCAGGCTGTGGTAAGACCCTGATGGCACGACAGATTGGCAAAATGCTCAATGCCCGGGAGCCAAAGGTCGTCAATGGTCCTGAGATTCTAAACAAATATGTAGGAGAATCTGAAGCAAACATCAGGAAGCTGTTTGCAGATGCAGAGGATGAACAAAAGAGGGTGAGAGAGGGACTCATACATACATCCAAGACTTATTTTTTTGTTTTTAAAAATCTCTGTATTACTGCTGCTAATGAATTCACCTGATTTTACGACACAGTAAATAATGATATTTTAAATACTTCAACCTTCAATTGAGCAAGTGTAACTTGGATGCAAAGCTCATATGGTTGAGCCGTATTATCGTTCTGCTTGCAGATACGTTATCTGTAATGATGCCGTTTTATTGAAACTATTATTCAGGCATCAGTTAAACTCACCCCAAGTTTGTCCAGAGCCTGCTTTTGACAGAATCGATAGTCTCTTAATATCCCTATAAAACACAGATACGCATTTTGTGTAAACAGTAGAAATTAATTTCTTCAGGAGTGGAGAGATTTGCCCTTTAGCCAGACATAGTTATAATAACTTTATACTTACGGTGTGTTTGTACATGCAAGAGCGTGCATGTGCGTGCATCGAGCCCCAGCAATAATGCTTCATTCGGAGGGAGGGACACAAGCGTCGAGCCTCACTCCTCACCAGCTAATGAGGGGCTGAGTTCTCTTTGACCTCCCATTGGACCCCCTACCGGCACACACACCTATGCACACACACACACCACACAGTGTTGTAATGAGGATAGCTCCACACCTGCTTTAAATGTTAGGTCTGAGAATGACAGGACCATAGATGGAAGGATAACCCCCCACCCCGCTGCTCTCTTACTGTTTCCATCTGTCTAGTTTGTTGAGGGCCAATGCTGATTCTCAAGCCTGCATGAAAGAAAAGTTACCAGTGTTGGTGACCTTCTCTTACTCTTTAAATTTTGATCCATTTGGATTTAAAGCCTATTAAAACACAATAAAGGCATAGAAACCTACTTTTACTTTTTATTTAACTATTTTCCTTCTATTGCTCAATTTTCTTTCTCCTTTCTGTGGAACAGCTTGGTCCCAATAGTGGCCTTCACATTATAATCTTTGACGAGATTGACGCAATCTGCAAGCAGCGTGGCAGCATGAGTGGTAGCACGGGAGTCCATGACACCGTGGTCAACCAGTTGCTGTCTAAGATGGATGGAGTGGAGCAGCTGAACAACATTCTGGTCATAGGTACAATAAAATAATAAACATACACAAATTCAGAGACTTTCCCTTTTGTATTATGGGTCTCACATTCATCCTTTTTGTGTCCTTTCTCTCTTGTCTGCAATCTTTCCATCGGTTTCTCCCTCAGGTATGACAAACAGACCTGACTTGATTGATGAGGCCTTACTGAGGCCAGGCAGGCTGGAAGTGAAGATGGAGATTGGTAAGAGGTGAACACACAGATAAGGTCACTTTCACATATATCATCTCAGCAGATTAGAAAGACATTTGAAGCCGTATTAATGTCATTAGACATAAAATGGCCATCCATTTAAATCAGTGGACTGTGTAAAATCTGATTTTGTGCTGAAATGTTAAATTTCCGTTTCATTCGCATTCCTCAGGGTTACCAGATGAGAAGGGGCGTGTTCAAATCCTTAACATCCACACAGCCAAGATGCGTCAGTTCAAACTGCTGGCCGGTGATGTGGACATTAAGGAGCTGGCTGCTGAGACCAAAAACTACAGCGGTGCAGAGCTGGAGGGTTTGGTCAGGGCAGCACAGTCCACGGCCATGAATAGACACATCAAGGTCAGACTCCACAATGGTTTTTAAGGACGTACATCTTTGCAGAATTGATTTAGTCTGGACATTTTTAGAGCCAAACAAATCATATCAGAAAATAATGTGATCAAATCAAATGACCACATAGTTTAAGGCAAAAGACACGACTGCTGTGTGTGTTGTTTGGAGCTTCATCACTTAGCCACCCAAGTGAGGAAAGATTGGGTAAAGAGCCAAAGTGTGTGTGCGTCTTAAGTGTTTTTGTCAGGTATGCAGGCTCAAATCCTCTCAGAGAGCTACAGGTAAGGTGAGGTTCCCATCTGTGAAGTGTTCTGCCTCCACACACACAGACACCGACACACACAGAGCAGCGTATATTGGAGGGTGATGATACGAGACAGACAAGGGCCTTACACATATCTAATGGCTGTGACGTTTTTTCTCTCTCCTCTCAGCGCTCCTTTTTGTCTCTGTTCCTCCCACCTCATGCCCTCCATCCCTGTTTCTGTCTGACCTTTCTACATTGAGGGAGCGCATTGTGTTCTGACAGATTGTGCAATCTGTTTAAAATTACAATATATCACGTAACAAATTTCACTAGTTGGCTGTGGAGCTCACAAACTTAGTAATGTAACTCACTTCCTGATATTTGTTGACTTGTAATTTGTTTATGGGTCGATGTGTATCTTGTATGTCTTGTAGGCCAGCAACACAGTGGAGGTAGACATGGAGACAGCAGAGAAGCTGCAGGTCAGCAGACATGACTTCCTGACTTCGCTGAATAACGACATCAAACCTGTAAGTGACTCCCTCTCTCCCTCTTGTCTCCCTCTTTTAATGATTATTTAATGGTTAAAATTTAATGGTTATTTTGAGTTTTGTCAGTGTGGCTGTTAATCAGTTCCCAGATGTCCTGGAAAACATTCCTCTTTCTCTTCAGGCTTTTGGTACCAACCAAGAGGACTATGCCAGCTACATCATGAACGGCATCATCCGGTGGGGTGACCCAGTATCGGCAGTCCTGGATGATGGGGAGCTGCTGGTGCAGCAGACAAAAAACAGTGACCGCACCCCACTGGTCTCTGTGCTTCTAGAAGGTAGGACTTCCTCAAGTACCAAGCAGGTGTACACATAATCATACAAAATATCATGCACAAAAGCATACCAAACGTTGAATCAACAAAACAAACATTTAAAACTATGGTGTATGTAATAATGAAGATTATTTTCTGTTACTGAATAAAAATGGACCATGTGGTCATATTGCAAACAGTTAATTTATGATCTCCACAAGGCCCACCTAACAGTGGGAAGACAGCACTGGCAGCGAAGATCTCTGAAGACTCCCAGTTCCCCTTCATTAAGATTTGTTCTCCTGACAAGATGATTGGACACTCCGAAATAGCTAAATGCCAAGCCATCAAAAAGGTGACAACATCAATTAACAAATACTGTGGACCTGTGGAAAATTCATTTAATTATTTCTATAAAAGTCTGTAAGCTTTGCATGAAGTATATAAAGGTGTAGAAAATGTCTCTTTTAACACTGATGTACAACATTGGCCAAAGGAAAAATGGAACACAGTCTGAGACCCTAAGGCTCGTTTCACACTGGCAGCGTAGCGCTAGCAAAGCGCTTTCTGATAGGCGCCCATCTTAACAGATTACAGCACTCACACTGTGGCGATGCGGCCCCCGTCAATTTAGTGGAGCATTTGTTTGAAAATTGGAAACGAGTATGTTTTTTCGGGGTTTCAATCCATACACCCGGAAGGTTTACGATTTGCAACAGGCTAGCACAAGGACCCTGTCACCGATCCTGCAGTTCACAAATCACAATGAGAAAAGTGAAGCCAGCAACACCTGTAAAAAATATATATCATGAAAGTTTGAACTGGATTTCAGCACTCAGTATGTGTTCTGCTTCACAGCAATTAAGTTTCTAACGTGAAGGACAAATGCTTTCCAGCAGCAGCTGTGCCACTGCAGCTATGCTACGCTCCCAGTAAAAAACAAGCCCAAATGTGTGAATCCTACATGACAGGCGATTTCTTGTATCAACATCAATGAAAAATACTTTTCCTGTGTTGTTATATCTAAAATAAGTGTATTGAGTTTGACTTTATGTCAGGCTGTTTTTCTTTTTACACTTTTCCTCTGATAGATATTTGAAGATGCCTACAAGTCCCAGCTGAGCTGTGTGGTTGTGGATGACATTGAACGCTTGCTGGGTAAGACAGACATGCTAATATTCAACATTAACATATTTTAATGGAATGGAAATAGAATAGAATAGCAAATGTATCTTTATATGATAACTGGTTTTTTTTCTGGTGATACTTGCAGAACTAAATTGAAAATGATGACTGGAATGTAATCACTGTGCTATTTTTACCTTATTTTCAGATTATGTCCCAATTGGCCCTCGTTTCTCCAACCTGGTACTGCAAGCTCTACTGGTCCTATTGAAGAAACCACCGCCAAAGGTAATCAGATGTATTACTCTGGTTATGTACTTGCATGTTCATTGAATCATTGCTAGTCCTTAGGTGGCAGAAAGAGGGCAGCAGATCGCATAGATGCCAGTGAAAACTATTTTCAGGAATTGCTTCGCTGCGACTGGTTTGTGTGTGTGTGCGTGTGTGTGTGCGCGTGTTTGTGGGTGTATTTTAGTGCAGGGCTGTTTTCCTGAATAGTGTTGGTATTTCCCTTTGTTTCTTTACTGTGAGTTTCTGTGCATATGTACGCGGTTATGTGTGCATGCATGTGCGTTTGTGCACATCCAAAAGACTGTTTGTAACCCAGACCTGTTGTTGATGTGTTTGTGAATGAGAGCATATCCCACTATATGGCTGCATGAGAAGTGGAGCGGGCCCTGGTGTTGAATGCCTGGTTGCAGTGCTCCTCTGGGGTTGTAAAGCGCTGGGCCCAGCAGGGTGCCTGGGGCCGGGGGAGGCCAGGGGGACACGGAGGAGAATGGTCTCTGTGAGAGAGCCGGGACCTGGCAGCACCGCCGCCTGTGTGGCACCTCATCTGCATGCAGCGTCACAACCCCCCACGCCATGGGGGGGCAGCCGGCAGCCATAATCCCCTGTCTACTCACCACTTCTACCTCTCTTCCACAGTCTTCATCTCATTTTCCATCTCCAACGCCTCAGCGAAGTGAAGCTGCAATTCTTTTGCTACTTGTCTTGCTGCAGTGTGTCTGGGTTAAATACAGAGAATCTGCAGTCCTTAATCTGAATCTGCTCAAATGTCCCATTCATACCCACAATGCCATGTTGTTCTTGTATAATTGGAATGAATCTCTTGACTTGAGTCATTGAGACTATACCCTATCTTTATCATCTTTATCTTTATCCTCCCATATTATTGTCCCTATTTCTTGCAAAGAATAATTTAAGTAAGGTGAAATCACACAGTGAATCACATTCTCACTGTTTAATAATTTGAATGTGAATGCGAGTCATTACCTGTCTCTCTACAAGCAATTACCTGTCTATGTGGAGTGATTTTATCTGTCCATGGTATTCCACTCAGTTTTTGATTAATAGAATATGATGGCCTGGCTCAGATCTTCTTTATGCAAAGTAGGAAAAGAATAAGAATGCGTGATTGAGTGGTGAAATTGTAAATGATGTCTCCCCTTCCTCCAGGGCCGTAAACTGCTGATCATTGGCACCACAAGTCGAAAGGATGTCCTCCAGGAAATGGAGATGTTAGATGCCTTCAGCACCACCATCCACATCCCAAACATCTCCAGCGGCGAGCAGTTGGTCGAGGCCCTGGAGGTACTTGCCATACACATACATTTGTGCTCCAGACCCTCTCCTTCTGTCTCTCTCTCACTTTTCTCACTCATTCACTTCTTTGTCTCCTTTCATACACACAAGCTTCAAACTCACTACTACAGTATGTTAGTAAATCTACCATATTTGTAAAACAGAAAAAAACTGAGTGTATTTAGGTTTGGCCAATTCATGCTTCCAGGACTGATTGGATAGGAATCCAAATGTGATAATGCACTACAGTTGCGCTTAACCATGTGAGTGTATCTCCATGTGACAGATATAGACGTAGATAGAATCTGATTTACTCCAGAGGAACAGTCTGTCCAGCTGCACCCAGGCATGGAGAATAGCGTCATGTCAACTGCCAACACAGCTTCCTAATGATGTTTTTTACTTTGGGAGGAGTAAAGTTTACATATGAGGGTATTTCCACTCGGCCTTCTTATGTTCAGATAGGTAACCAATATGCCACACGGAGTGGTCAATTATAAATACTCTTGCTTTTACTGTGATAGTTATGCAATCATATCCATAGTTTGATAGATTTACACAAGTAATTCTATAAGCCTGTTTTAATCCTGTGCTGAGTTTTCTCTGTCTGCTTCCCACAGCTGCTGGGCAGTTTCCAGGAGAAAGAGCGGGCCAACATAGCTAAAGTTGTCAAGGGCCAGAAACTGTGGATTGGCATAAAGAAGTTGCTCATGCTCATTGAAATGGCAGTGCAGGTAAGAATGATACAACATTGTAGCTGCAGTGAAACACTGGCAAAACTCTGAGCACAGCAAGCAAAACAATCAACTATCGCACATAATGATAAGAATAACAATCACTCATTTTTCATTAGTAATTATCCGGTCTTATTTTGAATTCAGAGACAGATTTCATGTCGATAGTTTCTCTGTCTTATTAGTGAGGTCTGTGACCTAGTCGCCAGCCCTTCCTCTTCCTTGACATCTGTTCAACATTCTCAACAGTCAACAAAATCTGTCTCAGTCACAACAAACTGTCATCAATTAGGCGGAATGAAAAACAGTGTGGCTTTGGCGATGATTAGGTAAGCACAGGGATCCAGTACATTCATAGTTCACCAACCATTCTCTGCATGGTTGAGATCCAACACATTCATAGCTCGCAAACCATTTTCTGCGTAGCTTTCCAAGTTACGTTCACATGCTCGGAATCAGAGGGAAGAACAATCATATACACTTCCATGGTTTGTTATACCCACAATTTAGTACAAAATCAATAAACGTCAGGCTTCGCACTGGCTAACAGATGGGGCGGGCTAAAAAATAAACTGATGCAATGGTGGAAACAAAAACTAAACACAGACCACCAAGAGTTGAACTGTCATTTCCAATTCTTGGCATCTATTCAGTGAACCGCTTTGATGCACATGGGTGTGTGTAGTGTATACAGTACTTATTTATGTATTTAAGCACAGAAGGCCGCCCACTAATCATTTGAAGCACACCTAGTTTAGTGTTGTCCACCGTCATCGTGAACAGGCTGGTCAAACTTGCCATAGGAGAATGTGATTTCGAGTGGGACCTCATGTTGGCTAGCTGGTCAAGTTGGTTGGGGCTCTTAATACTGGGCAGTGTCTGGTGCCAGTGTGTGCTGTGTGTGGGCTTCACTGTTTAAAATAGTCATTATGTGTGAGGTCTCCCGCAAATCCATTTTCAATGAGCTCATGTAGTTTTAATTTAGCTTTAATTGTAAGGTTGCCTCATCAATGCCATCAGAAGAATGTAACAGAGCACAGCAATGAAAAATGTGAAACCTTAAGGCCACAGAAAGCAGCAGCAGCTTGGGTGGATATATCAGCATGTTGAGACTGTTTAATAAACTGTCGAACAAGATGTCTACATTTTATGTGAAAGACTTTTAGCAATTTCCTGTGTTTTGAGGGGTCAGGCTATTCTTAATGTTCTCAGCTGTGATCTAAGGAAATAAATGGTGTATTTGTACAGATATCACAGTTCATTTAAAGCCCCTCCGAGTGACTTTCCAACTGTCCATCAAAGCACTACAACACTTAGAATACTAAATTACTTGCAAGGCCTTGCACGGAAAGAGATCTACCAGTTTCAAATGGGCAGAGGACAGTTCTGCATCTATGCCTGGATTACCAAGTCAACCCTGTGGATATCATTTTGACTAGAACTATAATTAGTAGAGATAATCATACATCATTTTCAGAGATGCAGGGGGAATAGACATTTGTGTGGGGTCACAATGTTGAGGGTGGCTTTAAGATTTTTACATTCCATCAAAGAAAAATTCCTTGAAATTACTTGAAAGAAACCGATCATACAAAGCTTTATTTGTTTTGCTAACCACAACAATTCAAAAGTTGTGCATGTACACAGCTAATGGAAAACAGTGTTGCCCTATTCACCGACAATGTCAGGTTTGTAACTACCACTCAGTTACTTTTCAATTTAAATAACTAGTCTGTAGAAAAGTAAGTACTGGTCATGCTGAGTAGTTTTAGATCTTAACCTTAATATTCAACTGATCAGATTGCCTGAGTTTGCGTCCATTTTGGTCGAATCTCTCACTGAATTGCCCTGATTTTGCTTTGGTCAGGTACATTGTTAGTTTCCTTTCATTCATCATTAGCACATTATTATTAGTTTTTGGCCATGGTTCAGGTTCCAAAATGGATTTTTTCAGTTGGGTTCAGGCTCAAATTTCTAGGCCTGAATCGAGTTCTGAGGGTTTTGTTCCTTACGGTCCAAAAATGTCTCGCAGGGTTCCCATACATCATTGAAAAAGTAGAAAATTGTCGACAACATTTCCAGCCACAAGAAACATGAGTGAAAAACCTTTAAAATAAAATAAATTGAAAAAAATAATTGTTGCTGTTATTGTGATGTTCTGGAAATTTATTTTTATGTCATATTTTATTTTAGCTAAGAACACATTATCTAGCAAGCTGGATCATAGCTAGAAGTCCCCAAACTAAAATGGCTAATGTTAGCATGGTGCTTTACAGGTGAGGCTGTTTTGAATGGATTTTTATTATGCGTTAGAATTGGGTTATGTTGTGAAAACACTGTCAATGCAGCCAAGTCAAGAACAAACTAGCTAATAATGCAGAGTGACTGAATAGCAGCCAAAAATCTGAGAAAGGTAACCGTACCCTACAATTACAATGATAGCCTGTAACTATGTTGTCTTTACTTCCGCACCTTTATAGATCCACGCTCTTCGATATTTATTTCTTAGTTTGTATGAAATTGTAACTGTGAAATTTCATCTTTTCAGGTGTGTTAGCTAGCGTGTTTGCTAGCTTGTCAGCAAACCTTTTGTGTGTATTCAAAAAGGAATATTTGTGGCTGCAAATGTTTTTTTTTGATGTTGTTCTTCTCAGTTTTTAGCCTGTTTGAGATTTTTAGCACAGAAAGAGTGTGTGCCTTTTGTAGTCTTATGCCAATTAGCTTGATTTTTATTTTTAGAAGAAAAAGAAAAAAGCTGAAGTGAGTCCAGTCGCAAGTCGTGCAACATTTGTTATTAATACAGCGAAGTGCTGAAAGCTCGAGCATGTTTGTTTTATGTCTTAGTATATCATCAATTTGTCATCATCTAATCATCAGTTTTATTTATAATCTGTGCACATTTTTTAAATCAAGCTTTCACAAACACAAACTAATTAGTAGAGGGTGTGATCCCTGTCACAACAGCTCTGTCATTGAAAATGTCCTGGGCAACCATTCCTTGTAAACAGTGGGAACCCTGCTTCAGTGTCCACAGTGGCAAGTGCATCACACAGTTCACCCCTGGTTGTTTTTGCCCGGTGGGCTGTGAAATGTATCTGGTGGCCCGATAGACTGAATTGTAGACCTACAGCAATCAGCCACAGCAGCAATTGACCTAAATCTGGCTGGTGGCTGGTGTTAATTTCTCCCCTTGGCTGTGTGTCTGTGGTATGTTGATGATGTGTATGGCCTGTTTGTTGAGCCTGGATGCTATGTAATTGCTGTGGTATGCACTAATGCAGCCATGTTCAGTACACCACCCCCCCGCCCCCACCCCATTCCATCTACAGCCTGAAGAAGTATGAACCTGCGTTTGCCGAGACATGCTGCAAACAGCTACACACACACACACACACACACACAGACACACAATGAGAGTCTTCAGTCTCCTCTTCATCTTTTTTCCTCTCATTCCATTGCTTTTGACTGCTCTCAAGTCGTAACTCCAGTGGCTACAG
>OMNV01016481.1:0-15031 GCA_900303265.1 Brotula barbata | reverse complement strand
CCCGTTCAGTGCCCAAGGCCTTCTGGCGAAACCTAGCATTGCGTCTCCCTTTTTTTTTTTTTTCCAACGAGGATGGAGTTACACTTCCTTTGAAGGCAACAGCTTATTATGTAACCAGACACCATTGTTTCACAATCACAGCACACTTACCGTGGCTCACCCATTACACTCCAGCACTTCTGTTCTAAACACACATACACACACAGAGGCACGAGGAGGGGTCCTGGGCACTGCCTCAGTATTCCGACGTGGGCTCTGTAGTGGCCATGATGTGAATTTCATATCTGTATCACCGCAGAGTGAAAGTGATACTTTGGGCACCACGGTGGTTAGCAAAGCCAGAAATTCCCCCGGTGATTCCACTGTCCTGATGAGACTCACAGGGCCGTTTCAACACACATCATTTACTCTAATAGCTGATCTGACTCGGACAAACACAAAGTTGAATTATTATTTTTTTCTTTACAAATAGTTATAAGAAAAATAAATACGATACATATTTTCGTGTAAAGAGATATATGAATACTAATGTTTACTATGTATTTTCTGTTTAATCCCAGGCGATATGATATAATTTCTATGTTCATTTTGAAGGAATCCTAGGTTGACATGATGCCACGCACCTCAGGTTGGGCATCCCTGCTCACCCTGGCAAGCCTCACTGGGCCCTCCACAACAGGGGCCTGTGAGCCCTGGGCCCCTGGAGCTCTGGCTGTTAGCCAAGGCTAGCGCTGCTCCTGCTACCTGCTGGGCCCATCAATCCGCCTTTGTTTCCCTTGTGTCACACTGTATTATCCGCACAAAGGACCCTGCGACTCGCGCCCCCACAGCCCCACTCTGCCCGGAGCTGGCATTCCCTAAACTCCCCAAGTTCCCCCTCTAGCCACCCCTCCGCCAACACGCTGAGTTGAAATCCCATACACCACCGCCACGGGACCTCAACCCCCCACTTCCTTTAGAGATCCACCAACAGCACCACCGTGGCCAACATGCAGCCGAAGGTGGCTGGGGCTGGTGGACGATAGCTCTTCGTTCCCCGTTCCATTTGTCATTCCCAAAGTGAGAGCCCTTCCTTCCTTCCTTTCCCTTCCCTGTCCTAAACCGCATGCCCGAGCTAGGTTTGGAAGAGATCCCCTTTCAGCCTGTTTTCATGACAGAGTCAAAAGGGCGTGTGAATGGGGCGTCCGTGGGAGCTGGACTGTGTGAGGCGTGCACTGGTCTTCATGCACAGTAGGGGTTGAGCGGAGCCCCCCGGCCCTTTTCTATTGCCTGTAATCTCATTTGGCCTCCTCTCTCCCTTTTATTTGACTGAGGAGCTTGGGAGGCTCACGCTGCCCATTTCTGCCCAGATTCCGTCCCCTCTGACACACAGGGTAATTCATTTCCAATCAGCAGCCTCACTCGCAACACACAAACTTCTATCTTTGTAATTAAGGATTTCAAGGCCTTAAGCGGGACACCTGTGCCCATTGTCTCCTTTGTGCGTTTTGTGTCGTGCTGCCAGGTTTGGTGGGATTGTTTAAAGGACGAGGTTAGCACGGAGATATCTAATAATTAGCATTCTGCGCGTGAAAAGCCTGATGGATGTCTCCCGTATCTCAGCTGGGCCTGTCAAGTTTTGTTGATAGCTTCACCGCGCTGACCTTCCTCCATTTTTGAGAGCGTTAACACGGTTGGGAAAAGCGAAAAGAAGTCACGGACTCTGAGGATGAACGCGATGAACGTGACCTTGGAGTTCAAGATGGATGGAAGCGGAATAATGTGTCAGTGCTTGTACCTGCGCTCATTTCTCAGTGCAGCCGGGAAAGGTGTATATTATTGTAATTGCTGTGGTAGTCGTTTGTCAGCAAAAAGCCCAGAGAACAGGCAGGACCGAGCCTCAGGGTGGAAACTCTGTTAACACCACATCAAGTCTGTTTGGACCAGCTCGCAATAGTCTTCGTTACACGGCCGCGGTTTGCCACGGATGACTTATACTAACATTTATTTCAGGCAATCAGCCTCAGATGCATCACAGCGAAACGTCGTGTCCTCTCTAAGAACCTACCTTTATCTAGCACAGGGCCAAAGATTGCTAGGTTGTCCTTGATGGTGGTACAATTCCACCGGCGGCCCCTGAACTGGTGCTGGCATTCCTGGATGCCCAGCTTGACACCTTCGGCAACGCTGGGCATGATCTCGATGTAATTGCGACAGAATCGCAGCTGCTTGGGCACCAGACCAGGGATTGAACCACAGAGGATCGGTTGGGAGCCCAGCGTCGAGTACTGCTGCCCAAGGGCAAGGGACCTGCGGGTTCCAAACATGGAAGAGCATCATTTATCTGCATGCACTTGACACAAAAGTCCCTCATTAAATCCTAAAGAGGATTAAGAATTGCTAACATTACACTGAACAAACATTCCATTTCTCGGAATACATCGTTTTTACAGTACTTGTTGTGCGTTTCAAATTTTCAAGAGTCCGGTAAGCGAAAGTGCTCGGTTCACAGGACGAGTCTGTGCCCTCCCTGAACTCAGGCTCACAATGGCAGTGATGGTGTCATGCCAGGGAGGCCTCTCCTCGGCTCTCTGAAAGGCAACCAGCTCCACCAGAACAGAGCGGCTGATTATTCATCAGGTTTTACTGTGAGCATTGCTTCGTAACAGTCCGCTGATTCACACTCGTGTTTTATTGACTTATCTGCTTAATGTAGTTTATACAGAGTGATTTGTTTTGTTTTTTCAGGTCCACTTCAGAGCAGTGATACAAGCCGTTAGGATTGACTTTTTCAAACCGTTCCCACTTGTTAGCTTACACAGATCCCGCTGATCTGAAAGATAGCACACAAGACCTCGGTGATTAGCCTTCGGGAAAAGCCCCCTTATACAATAACACACGTCCCTGCAGTTCTATCATGAACTTGCGGTTTTCCTCGAGCTGATGAATGTGTTCGGAGAATGACAGCGTACGCAGCTGAGGCTGCTCGTAATGGACAACAACGGCATATCTGACGCTGCGCACCTCGCTCGGCTCGCCGTAGATGTGCCTAAGCAAAGATTAATCACCGCAAGAAGACAGCCAAGATCAGCTTGTGATGCCAGAAACCATTATAGTTTCAGTGAGGTAATTAATTTTAATTGCCTTCTATTTCTCCTTAAATAAAGGAGAAAGAAAAAAGATATGTGCCATGCCCGTGTTTTAACATGCTTTTTGTGATGACAAGCTCAAACAAAACTGCGCCGTGCTTTCCAGAAGCCTGTGGACTCATTGTAGGGCCTCCGTCTCTGATTACTTGTTTATTTATTTTCTGGACTCCCAAAGCTTTTGTACACGTGATGAATAGCCGTATCTGTTTGTGTTTACCTTGTATTCACAATTCCGCCGATTGTTTATGAAAACCGCTCTACGTTTGCAGAGTTCGAGCTGAAGGAATGTGCTGCCGGTTTGTTCCTCTGACTGAGGCGTTTGCCAACTTTGACCGAGTCTGGACGGACAACGTGGCGCTGGAAGCCATTAGAGGATAGCGGGGGAACAATTGACGCTGATCAGACCAGAGCGCCACTCACGATGACCTCAGGACCCCCGCAGGGCGCAACCCAATCACAGCAGCCACTGACTCTGACAGATGAGTGCACCGCCTGTGCCCCACCCCAATACAAAAGTCAAGCCATTGAAGTCAGTGAGAAAAAAAATCCCCCCTCAGATAGGTTCACAGCTCATGTGTGCTTTTGCTTTCTGTATGGCCAGCACCAATCCCCTGCCCCCACGTCCCACCGTCTCCTCCCGTACTCTCTTGTTTTTGATCTCTTCAGAGTACAGGTGAGCATTGTTACAGCAGGCTCCCAGCTATCGAGACCTGCCAGCAGACTCACACACACAGCCAAGAGCTCGAGAGGTTTTTCCTAATAGAATGTGCGATGATAAAATCAGATACTGGCAAACGATTCTGTTGTCATTAGTTTAGTTTAGTTGCTGAAAGCGCAGCATCTTGCATAAACTATTGTTTCAACTCCTACCAAAAAGAAATTTCTGGTCTTTGATATCATCAAAGACGACTCATCAATCCTTAAAGTTCTGTTTTGCCCAATTTGATGTTCCCGTACGACGTCAGTAATTTGATAGCGCTCATCAATCTCCGCTCATGTCCTTGTCTTAAGTTTACCGAAGCGAAAGCAGCCATGTTAGCTCATCTGCCAGTCTCCATCCCGCGAACACCGCGGAGTTCGTGCGTTGCTGACTTCACTCTGTCTGGTGACGGAGTGACTAAGGACCTTAATTACACTGTCTGCTCGCCACGTTGCTGCCCATTAATCTCTCAGTCACGGGATGGACCAGAGTGAATGATGCAGTGCACAAAGCTAGAATTTTTAACCCCGGTGTCACACATTACCTCACAGCATCAGCCAGTCAACTTAAAGGCAGGAGAGGAGATCCGTGCGTTTCTACCGTGCAGGAGAGACCACAGTGCCAACCTCGACTACATTTTGGGTTCCATTCAGGACAGCCAAATGGCTTGCCCCCCTCTCGGCTATACCGGCTTAGGTAGTCGCTTTGGGATTTCTGATGGAATCAATTAGCTAACCGCATGGGACTTTGTGGTGGACGTAGCATGTTTAGACTACAGGCAGAGGATCTCCCAGCCTATTTGTCTTTGTTTGCAAAGGATGTGCCTCGCTTGATCCGTACGGACAGATGAGATGAGAGGGATATCTTTTTGGCGAAGTGCTAATGAGAGACTTAACCCTGAGGTATGAGGCGTATCGTGAAAACAGGCACACATGCAGATGCATGCGTGCAGACCACATGTGTGCCATGCTGATCCTGCCTGCTTTGCTTCACTTCTGGGAAGCCACGAGCAACGTGTCTCAACCCAGTGGAGAAGCAGCAGACGCAGAGACCTCCGCAGAGGCAGTATGCCGGGGGAATCTGCTGCAGGGGATGAGACAAGGAGCAGAGCAGCAGCGAACTGCAGGGCTTGGCAGGTGCATGCCTAGGCAGGTCTGTATGGGGCCTCTTCTGGCCTGGAGGTGGGGGGGGGGGTTACTGCTTGGTTGGGGGTTTTCTCCTCAGTATTTAAAGCAGGCTGACGTGAAAGCATGATGGGCCGCTGGAAACCACAGATATGAAGAAGAGACAAAGGGATTCCACCACACACCTCGCTGAAGATTGGAAATTCGGGCAATCGAGGCTCAAACACCGTCGACAGAAATGTTTGGACTCCTTCGCAAAGTGCCAACCACTCCCAAAGAAATAAAGCCACCGCTTCTCGTCAATCTCTGCTGATAAATTAGGCCTCAAACAAGAGTTTCATCAGAACTGACTGCACGTATTGCCACATAGTGCGTCCAGGAATCTTGCGTGTATGCTCACAAATATGTTGCAGCTGTTTTAGTGGGAGGTCCATATAACAGGGGTAAGCACCTGTCTGTACACAGATGAGCTTTCTTTGTGTGACAGCCTCCTATGTCCAGAGGCTCAAAAAGTACCAGGTGACCCTCTGAACCCGTCAAGCAGAACATGACATCTGACCTCACAGCCTTCTGCCTGATGGCTTCAGGCCCTGCAGGAACAGTTTGAAGTTCATGACCACGGCACATACGCAACTATCTAAGAACAAAAGCACTGATGTACGTTAATACACATGAAGGTCATTATGATCCCGAGACATGACTCAGACCCTATAAAAACACGCACACACGCACACATGTACACAGATGATATGAGCTAGCTGTGCTATTTCTCCTCAGGTTTAAAACGATTAACCAACTGTGGACGCTTCAAGGTGTTTGGGGAGCCGAGCATGATGGACTAGATTAAGAACATGCAGAAATGACTTCAATAAGATGTGCACGACACGGCAAGGACTCACACACAATACAACACAGATGACAGAATACTGAAAGACGTTCTGATGAAATATGAAATTTCAGCTTCCTGTCTCATTCAAACACCTCATTCCAACCAATTCCAAATTCCCAGCAATGCACACAGCTGAGATATGAATAGCTGGGAAAAAAATCAGTGTACTGAGAGGGAAATTTGTAATATTCCTTTAGAGACAAATGTGATGTATTTTATTTTTAGAATAGTGGAATCTAGACCAAAACCACTAAATCTTAGAATCCTTTTTATTTTTTGTGTCTCTCCACTTTGACAGTCTCCACACTCTCAACTACTTTGAAGACTTTTCCAGACATCTCTACAACTCTTACATCCTATGAGAGCCAAGGTACGACATGTACTAATAAACACATCCTCATACGGTTGATTCATTGTATTTTGGTGGCACGGTTTGGTGTTCACGGCACTTCAAAGCTGTCATTTTCTGTTGCTGTCTTTGGTTAAAGGAATAAAATCGCTCCTACAACTTTGTCTTTGCTGGCTTTGGTGAGTCTGAAAATAATTACACAACAACACCAAGTGTCACACAGCTTGTATTTTTTCCCCTCTAGATGTGTCTTAATCTGTATTTTGAACATAATCTTCAATCGAATCTCAAACTGAGTCCAAAGTGATAATTACAAGAGGTGAGAACAGAGCCTTCGGATTAACTTTTCATGTAGATGAGATCAGCCTTAGCTCTGTAATAAAGACATTTGTGGTGTTGTTTCCCTTGTAATTTTGTATCTTGGATACGGACTAACATTGTTACTTGTAATTAGCGAGAAAAAACGCGCAATTTGCTCTGTTGCTCAATTTGGTGTTACCATTTATCTTCAGCTTCCTATACTTCCTGAGGGGAGACATCCGGAAGTAAATATTAATAAATATGTTGTTTTTGGTGAGCAGCTGTCAGTCACACGTGTTGGCAATTTCTGGCTCAAGCACTAAGCTGCAATAATTGATTTTGGACTAAAGGGGGCAGAAAAATTCACCAATATGCTTAATCCTGACATGTTCGCAAACCTGTTAGCAAACCTGTTAGCAAACATTTGTGTGCTCTTATGTTCGTTATACGTGAAGAAACATTAACGATTCGTGTTTCTGTCCAATTGAGGAATGCGGGGTTAAGTCTAATTTTTGATTTCTCTTAATTATTAGCGGTATTTTGTATAACTTATGCATCTTTTAGGTCTTAAGATGGATAGAAGCTACCTTTTTTACGGCTAAAAGTCTCTGCAAGTAACCAATGGTGAGTTTCACGTTATACAACCATTTGACTCATGTTAATACCAAAAAGATCAATGGGAGTCGGTTTAATTAAACATTTGATCAAAAGTTTATTGCATTTGCTCCAATGGCACAAAGATGGAAAGTGAGTGAAAGCAAAAGAAAGGGATTAGAGAGAGAGAGGCAGCCTGTCACAATCCATCCCTACGCATGATTCCTCAGGCAGTGTTCAAAGACTCATGGAAAACTGTGTGTGAAGGGAATACTTCATGGTTGTGTTGCTACTTGTAAAAATCTCTACTCCCAACAGGATTTGTACTTACATGATGACTAGATGCAAGCTACCTTATTTGTGATGCCAATTTTGTGCAAACAAGATGTGCAATAGTTTAGTTAGTGGGCTTGCGCCCGTGCTGCAGACCGTGCCGAAAACAGGTCACACTCGATTTAGCGCCATCACAAGCAGAGCTAAAGCCGTGCATGTCACTTTGTTGTAGTCATCTTTAGAGCAAAGGTAGGGCTCATGAATAATGCTCTAACCCTCTTTGCAAATAATTTGCCTGTAGTGATTGCTGACAATAAATGCCAATCGTTCTTCTCCGTGTCTGAGCAAGTTAACTTATTTGATCAAAGATAAATTATTAATGTTACCTTGTGCTCGGTTTGTGCCTGGAGCATTGTGTCTCAAGTGTGTTCAGTCGTTGCTTCTGTAAGATCCAGGGCTCTTGAAAGGCCTCCGCAGTACCAGACTGAGAACACTGTTTGCATTAAACTCTGATCTACCCCGAATCTTCCTATATACTGTATGTTGATGCTCTTAGCTCAACTTGTCAGATTTGCCGTGGGGAGGCATCGTGTTGGTAAATGAGGCCCTAGCAGAACACTCAAAGACGTGCGCCTGAAACGTTACACATGAGAATCTCATTTATGTATCCCAGAACAAAGTCCGCACAGAGATAAAGACACTCAAAAGTCAGTAAGTGGGCCAAGAAAAGTTACCGGCGTCGCCCGAGGTTGGGACTTTTCTTTTTTGGGAGGCTGGAATGCAAAAGCTCCCGTCTGTGTTTTGTTGTCTTCTCTTTTACTTTGGCACACTTTTGATTTGTAGTCCAACAGCTCCTGGCTGATCAGATAAAAACCGACAGGACCCCTGAAAAATGTTCCAACCTGTTCTTCTTTTGCCTACCTGCTTTGCCTCCACACCCCTCCCCTCTCAACCTTGTTCTCCCCCTTTCTGGAGAGAGAGCGGAGTTGGGACAGGGAGCCCCTGCAGTCACAAGTATGGAGACATGAACGGGGAAACAGAACAGGGTGTAAACTTGTGAACCTGCTTGTCAGGAAGTGAGCTGCAGTAGCTCAGCGCTGCAGTACGGTTGACAAATATCTGTCAGACTCGAAGCGTGCTGGCTGGCTTCTGTGTGTCTGTCTGTCTGTTGGTGGACACCACGGAGACTCGTTCGACTTTGGAGGACGGATCTTGTTTGAACAGGAGTGTTGAGATAGAGTCTGAATGAACCCCACCTTCATTCGTCCAATGTTTCCTGTCACTGCTCATTAAGGACAGTGTGTTGGCATCACTGATTGGATCCCGTACAAAGGATCCTACGTTGCACGTCTGGAATCGTACGGTCGAAACTTCAAATACCACATCAGCAAAGTAATTAAATGCCTAATCACTGTTGACTTTTACATGCTTGGGTGATTTGAAAAAGCCTCTGAAAATGGGAATGATTAAAATGACATTGTGGGAAAAGCCTCGCTCTGCCTGTCACTTCTCCTGTGATGTCCCACATGAACAGACTTGAACTGACCTGTTGTTTAGTAAACAACCCCAAACACCCAGACCAACTTATTTCACAGTTTTTCACACCTTTGCAGCCTATTTGGTGTATTGTAATCGCTGACTTGGGACGGGGGTCAAGGTCAGGACCTTTTTTTGGTTTTGTTCTTCCTGTTGGTGGTGTTTGAGTAAATGCTTAAATGTTTAACTTTTATATTGCTATAATTTTTAACCATGTGTCATGCAATCAAAATTCTTCTCCCTGTGTTCCCTGGATTTATATCATCTGTATCCGTTCATATCATTTTGCTTTGCTAGATTTTCTGACGTTTTCATATTTTTACCAAAACAGTTTGTCTTTTTTGCATTTCCTCCGGCAGTTTCAATTTGATTGTTGCAAAACCTAACAAGTGAAAGTCAGGAACAAGCTGGATGGAAGTTTTATCTTTGTATTTTATAACCTTTGCCGTTTTGCCACAATTTGCTGCCAAAGTTTGGTGGGCGTGGCTCATTCTGCAAAAAAGTACCATATCTCATGAATGAATGAATCTATTGGAAACTAATTTCGTGCATGTTTGTTTGTTTGTTTGCATGTTTGCACCTAATTGTATATGATGAAATGTCAATGACTTAAAGCTCAATCTGAATCATTGTAGTATCACCTTTCTTTTCCCATCTACACTTCGGGCTCAGCTGCATTTATCGACGTAGATCGAGACCATTTGTGCGGACAAAACGTCTGGATTTGTCCCATCTAACTCTGCACACAGAATCACCTAAGCATCAATGCAGCACGTCATTGTTAGGACTCACTGCTGGTTTGTATTTACCTCCATTACAAAATACTGCACAGCAGCTAGAGAGCGTCATTATCTAACAACATGGCAGCACTCACTCCCTAGATCAGATGCCATTTAGGTTCACTGAATATCATTTTTCTCCTTCTCTCTTTCTCTCTTCATCGCTGCTATCAGTTGTTTGGTCAGTGACCTGAGGGGCTTGAACTCCATTTCGGGTCCACAGGTGCAACCAACACATCTTTGTCGCTGACCGCGTGTCAGAAAAATGGATCACGTCTAATTAGTTTAAGTAACAGCCCAGCAAGGTGAGATCAGGCAGGTAATGAAGACCATAGATATTTGTGTAAGTGTGTGTGTGTGTGTGTGTGTTTTTCCCACATGTGGACCCTAATGATCTCTTTGCCCCTGGCCGTTGCAGTTTTCTCTTTGAGGAACTGTCCTGGCCTGTGTTTTAGTGTAGCTAATAGCGGTGCACTGGGGGACTTTGTCATTTCCTACAAGAGCACGTTGCATGTCCTTTGATGGTGGCTTAAGATTAGGACTCCCCTTCGCTGCTTTAAAATACCACTCTCCTTTGAACCTCTCACCTAGCTTGGCTTTGTTTGGATCGTGTCATCCCACGTGTTTGTTTATTGAGGATAGTTTCGTGCGGTAACAGATGTTTCGTATCGGTACATGAAGGTGACTCTCACTGGGACTGAAATACTCTCTGAAAGGTGGGCACATTTTGGGACACCGAGAGGCAGGACAATTGTGTCTTTTTCAAAATTCGGACCTCTTAGAATTGTGACCTTAATCTCAGAAGTCTGACTTTGTCCTCCAAATTGTGAATTCTGAGCAAAAATAGTCAAAATGCTTCATTTTTGTCCCAAATCCATTCAGACCACACGATGTTTTATATTGTTAAAGTGTGTGGAATGAAATAATTGAGAATATCACCTTAATTTAATAATCTGGATAATCTTACTACACACCAAGTCTCGCCTGTATTTCCTTTTCTTTGATACCTACTATCTCTCTGTGCTCCTCCCTGGAGACATTTCTCAGAGACTTTGGCCCAAATGTGTCTTTGACCCTGGCCCTAATGCAGCCCTCAGCCATTGATATGGAACCCCAGAGGTTCCTGAGAATAACATTCTTGTGGCTTTTCCTGTTCTTTTCTCCACCTTTCATTGCTCTGTTGAGAATAATGCCTGAACATCCTTGATCTTTTCACACAGGATTGCAGACGGTGGATTTTCTCGCAGTGAGAGTCATTTAAGTGATCCCTTTGCCAGTGCTAGGGGTATTGGGGTTGAGGATTGGAGGGTGTGGGGGTGTCCCAGTCAGATAATGACATTCCTGAGACCCAGAGATGGACCTTAGAGCCCCTTTTAAGACGCTCAGGTTGAGCTGTGCACAGAAGGTTGTTAAGGTCTGGTTATAGCCCGGGCAGACTCGGTAAAGTCCGATAACTCATCCTGCGCTCTCAAGAAAGGAGTTTCCGACTGATATTAACGAGTTTCTGGAAATATCCATAAAGTAGAGGCTTTAATAAAGGCAGGTTTTCTCTGGATTAGGCTTAAATTGGCTCCACTGGAAATTAAAATAGATTAAATGAATCCTTTAAATTTTCAGATAGATGATTAATTATTTATGGAATAGTACATCTAATATGTTTAATATTAGACTTAAAAAAAAAATTTATATATAATTTTTAAGTTATCGAATCTGCACCAACCTATGCAGGAGATTGTAAGAACCTATAAGAATAATAAAGATTATATAAATATAAATCTATACAAGACATAAGGAATTCACATTCTGACACTTTTTCTTCTTCTGATGTTCCCTGGATTAATTCCTTATCTTTTAATGCTGTTTGTCCTAAATGTCTCGGATGTAAAGGATCGTGGTTGCTGCTCAGAAAAAAACCAAAAACCAGATCTCTGTTTTAGTGCAAATCATACAAACGAACGACTGAAACAGTTGTGACACATTCAGGACAAACGATGAGTAATGATGGATTTCATATAACAGATAAGATCCTTTCAGTGATGGCTTCTTTTGAACAGTGTGCAGTGAGAAACACTCCTATCTGTGTCTTCATCCCTGTCTCCTCTCTGCCTTGCCATTGTTCTCGCTGTGAGATTTCCACTTCCACCCCAGCATCACTGTAAATCCGCCGTCGAACGCGACTCTGCTGATTCTAACGACGACCTACGACTTGAAACGATTCACACCAAGCGCACAACTTTCTCACAGAGCGGCGGTCGAGATAACAGAGGATTAAGAGAATAACAGTTATTGGCTTTAAACATGTGGCCTTGCTGCGTGATATGACAGAGTTAAACCACTAATGGCTGTTGCTGCTGGATGCTTGGGACTGAGGGAAATTCAGCTGAGCTAATTCCTTTGCTGAAAGTGACTGTCATCATTCACTTACAACCACCAGTGTTTACACTTGAAACACAAACACACTACAGGCTGACAGGGTAGCTTAAGCTGTTCTAAATATAGGTGACGAGTTAAACCGCATCGTTTTATTACAGCACTCGCCATGCGTCTTCCTAATGACCTCAGCATTTCACATGGATGGCATGCGAAGTCACTGCCGATGTTTGCGTGTGTATTTATTGACTACACGTACGATTTAAGAGGAATAAGTCAAAGAACAGATCCTTTGGTTTTACAGAGAGTGAAGTTGTTTCATTCGGGATTACGTGGGGCGCAAAAATTAGCCTTATGCTGTTGCGAATTCTCTCGAAACTCAATCGTGCCCGTTTTGGTACGAAGCTGATGTTTCACCAACATTCTTGCATTTCAAGGGGGCAATTTTAATGCTCGGCCTCGTCCGTCCAAACCAAACTCATTAGTCTGCTATGCTTTTCTACTACAGCTCATCTTGCTCCATGCATATGTGCATATCAACAGAGTTATTTATGCTCTGTTGTGTTTTCAACACCCCATATTTTAATGGCAACTCTGCCAGGCATTAATCAGTCAAAAGTCCTTTCCTTCCAGAGCGCCTCTCCTTGGCAAGGGAATTTATGGCTAAGTCATCGCCCCTGAGACAGAAGCTGAGAGGAGCCCGCCCGGACCCTTACTGAAACTCAGCACCCTCTTGTTAAGACGCACCACCTCATTTTATCTCCTTTCGGACACGGTGATGCCACTGACATGCGCTGTTCGACATTCATTCCTCAGCACCTGCCCAGTCACCTGGAGCTACGGCTCGGCTTTTCATCTTTCACCCTCCCAGAGACTCCTACGCCAACCTACACTTCAAAATTTGTTCCCCAAATCAAAGGTGCTGTGCATTGTTAGGGTTTCAAACATTATACCGGTGTCATGTAAGATGCTTGAACAGAACAGCTGCAGGTAATTCACACAGAGTGAATCCCAGGCTCTTTGTCACTGTTGTCTGATGGTTCTTGTTGAAGCCAGGAGTGGGTGTAAAGTCCTCTTTGCCATTAACACTTCAGCCCTGTGGCCTGTGTGTCTGGCAGCTCTCCGCTCTGTAAATGAAACCAGAAGATGCTCGCGGTTTGGGCAGCTGTACGGTGGGACCACATGCTACTTGGGCTACTAAAAGTGCAGTAGCTATGACAAGTATTGTGTCGCGAGCCAAAAGAGCTTTGTCATACATCTACGCAAATATCCCCAAAATAAAAGCTTTATGTTACAAAAGAAGAAGAAAGAAGCTATGAGGTCAGCTGCGTGTAGTTGAATTTGTAATGAGATAAACCTCTAAATTTCACTTGCTGGTGCCAACAGCGATCTGGGATAATTTCACAAAGAATCAAACCCTGCGGCAACTTAACATATTGTCTCTTGACAAATCCTGAAGGGAGGGGGGGGGTGAATTGTTGTACAACAGAAAAGCAAAATTATATGCTGAACTCTTTCTGTTCTTTAAAGAACTGCTTTAGTTAGTCAGAAAATCCCAGTTTGTATCCTTAAAAAAGACAATTAAATATTCTATCACAGCTCAAAAAAAAAAAAAAAAAATTAAGGCCGATGCGTGTCAAATGTCTACTGGTACAAAAAAAACCACAACAAAACACAACAATCATGGCCGCAGTCTGCACGTAAAACGCTGAAGCACACGAGTAAATGATGCACATCTGATAGATAATAATTCCTGTAAACTATATTGAGGTCCTGAAATTTTATTGTGGTAAGAAAAATGTAACGATTTATAAACCACAGTGGCCTTTGGGAGGCTTTGTTATGTTTTTGACGTTGTCGTCGTCCACGAGAAGCGTACAATTTATTCAATAATGATTGGTCTTGGTGAGTTGAACTGTCATGTACAAACGCCTGGCAAGTTCTTAAAATGTTGTTGACAATTCACATCAACATGCCATCCACTCGCAAATGTGTGTTTTGGAAGAATCGTTCCACTTATTTAATCAATTGAAGGATCCCAAGCTAAATATTCATCCCATTTGCATCAGAACATATTGTAAATGATAAATGGACCTGAGTGCAGAGGGGGAAAGAACGGCGAGCCTTTTCCGTTACACTAGTATTTGAGGTTAAGATTCTTTGGACTGGGCCGGAGAACATTTTTCCACGCAGTCAACTGAAAGTGCACATTCTGCCCTCTCAAACATGATCATTTGACCAAAAAAAGCACTCTCTTTATGAAACTATAGGTTCTGATGCTGAAACTCTGGATTGTACTCACCACCAGATGGGATAGCCTCCAAGCACCCTTGAGCTGGACAACCACACACACATCAAATATCCAATCAGGTACAAATCCATGAGGTAAGCCTTGTAGTGTGTAAGAGGGATCAATATATAAAGCTTCCAGTAGGCAACGAAGAAGAGTTTCCAGGAAGAGAAAGAAGCTTTAGGGCAGCTTGATTGTTGAGGGGAAAATTAAAATGATATTTAAAAAAAATTCTTCTCCTGCTTTCCCCTCTTTTTTGAGTCGGGCCAGGAAAGTGTGTCTGTCTCCTAGTAGTTAAGAGAATAAGTGTCTCTTACACACATGCACACACGCTTCTACCCGTCCTCTCCTTCCCTCCCTCTCTCTGAGGTTCTTCCCTAAGGTAGATATCTTTTTCTCTCTCTCTCTACTTTTTTCTCCCTCAGGATGCCTGATCCACAGGCCCAATATTAAGGGGGTGGGGGGTGAGGTTTGGAGATGTCAGCTGGCAAGCCAATCACAGAAGATGGCCTTAGGTTACGAAAAAAAAAAATTATTATTCATTCCCATCTGTCAATCACACGCCACCCCCTGGTAATGTGGAAAAGAAAGGGAAGAGTGAAAAGAGGGAGGGAGAGAGGGAGGGAAATGAGAGAGCGAGGTATAGGGAGGGACAGAGGGAAAAGGTAGAGTACTTACCCAACTTATTACATCTGTGAT
>OMNV01016480.1:26037-36085 GCA_900303265.1 Brotula barbata | reverse complement strand
ACGTTACCCAGTTATCCATGACAACCAGAGAGAAAAGAGTGAGGAAAGTCAGAGAGCGAGAGAGAGAAGCTCAGCTGCAGCCAGAGAGCGAAGAACAAAGCACCCAGTCATTTTCATTTTCCCTCTCTTTGTCTGCTTTACATTGTCCACACAAATGCCCCGCTTTTCTTTACTGGAAATAAAGGAGCTCTGAAGAAGACACACAAGTAAGTACACACATATAGACGTGTGTAACCACAAACTCCTGTGACTAATGGAATTATGTTTATGAGTAAAACAGTTCATTTTCACTGGGATGGGAAGTGTCCTCCAACGTGAGAGAAAAGTGCTCTGAAAAAGAAAAAAAGAGGACGCTGAGGCAAATTCCACAGAAAAACATCACGGAGGAGGGCACGGACATGTTTCCACACTCACCGGGCAGGAGCGTACTTCATCATAAACCGAGCTTCTGTGCTCATAGTTTACAGCCGGATAGAAATACAATAATTCCATGTGGTGTGTATCCAAACTGGAATATGTCCATTATACACAAAAAGGCTTTGCTCAGTCTAAAGAAATCCTGTCAAAAAGTCTTCTAGGGGAATTAGACACCTCAAATCAGTGAAATAATGGATGAGGGGGTGGGTTTTTTTTAAGTGTGGCAAATCACCACAATCCTAAACTGTGAAGAAATAAGGAGTCAAAGTCAAAAAGTGCTGCTAGACTTTGCATTTCCCACAAGACCAGGCAAAATAAATAAGCTCCACTGCTGAAATCTATCATACCGAAAGGTCTTCAGAATTCCTGGAGTCCTTTTATGGCAAATTCTTCGTCAAGGAATAATTTTGACTCCCAGATTCTCCTCTGCGTCTTGAAAATGAAGGTAGCAGAAAGAGAACATAATCGAAGTTGGTGTACACCTTAATTGCCAAATAAGATTTCAGCATTTTGTCATGGAACGATATGGGTTCTCTTTCCACATGCATCAAATTTTATATTAATATGTATGTATATATTTTAGCCTTTCTTTTGCTCAAATTCTAATTGTGCATAAAAACACAGAGAGATCACTGGCTAAAATAGTGAAATCACATTTTGTTTATAATTTCAGATTTTACTATTAAAATGTTAAGAAAATGAAATGTTTAACATTAATCATGAATGTATGACATATTACAAGTAGCGCCCCTTTACATGATCAAAACAACAACTTTGAATCCCAAAAAGAATGAAAGGATAAATAAATTACATATATATGAAGATTGAGATTCAAAAAGCAACAAAATTTATTCTTTACATTATTCAAGTTATTGCAATACTTGCTACTGACATTAAATAACAAGTTCATGTCTATTCCAACATCAAATCAGTTTAATATCTGGAGGTGCAAGGATCAATCATGCAACTGTGAAAACTTGCACAATTACTGCATAACCATATGTTTTTATAATTTAGTTGTTCCAACAGCAAACATACCTTTGGTGATCTCGCCATAATACAATTTCTATGTTAATCCAACAAATCCTCACAGAATGCACAAACAGCAGTATAATCTCACAGTGCACAAATTAATTTTCCAAATTACATTTGTTATTTCTAGAACAAAATTTATGTGGGTGTTTTTATTAAAAGCTGGTGATTATTTTGTATTTAATAAATCCACATATTCATTTAGAGTATTCTAATACAAATGGTACGGGGGTGTTTCATGCAATTTAATTAAATTCTATAGTTAGAAATCATTGTTTCACAATTTGCAGTTGAAGAATTGTGGGTGAACAACAACGACCTCATCAACAGTCATATTGTTCAGGTGGCTCTTTTTTTCGAGCCTCTTCCACCTCTTTCTTTAATCCAAATCCACATTTTCTCTCATGCCCTTACTCGACGAGTCCCAGATGTAGTTGCACCAATCGCCCACAGCTTGGCGCTGTTGTCTAACTGTCACCGAGTCTGTGCTCCCTCTCTCTCGCTCTATCGCTCTCTCTCTCTCTCTCCCCGTCAACCTGCCTCTCTGCTTCAGCCAACCCGGGCTGTGCCGAGCTGCTCCCTGCGGGATCAGAGCGCTCCCCCGCCGGGACCCTTCTCTCACATCCCCCTGCTGGGACGCGGCTACATTTCCAGCCAAGCACTGCCTGCCTTGGCTTTATTATGTGTGTCTGCGCCGCAGCCCCGCCAGCAGAGGCAGGCAGAGGAGGAGGAGGAGGAGGGAGACTGGTAGCCAGAGTCAGGACAAAGAAAAAGCAAGGAGACAGAGGCTAGCGAAGGGTTAGACATTAGGACAAACATTAGGCTGCCATTAATACCGTCGCTGCAACATTGGGGAATACTAACAAAAAGAAAGCGGGGGTAGTACAAGCAGTGTTCCCCTCGAGGTGGAAGAGCGCCATGTCCATGCCACCAGACCACCACCACCACCACTGCCTACTGTAGAATAGCGGGACGGACCACGGGAGGCTGGCCCGGTTCGGTGCCATTTTCCTGAGGAGGAAGGCAAAGCAAAAGACTAACATAGTTCCGATAAACTAAAAACCCTTGCGAAAACCGAGAAGAACACGGGGAAGAAGTCTGTTTCCGAAGAATTCCGCTTCCCAACACCGGGACCGCCGCACACTCGCACGGCGCCGCTGTCACTTTTCCTCGTTACCGCGCGGGACCAGCTCAGGTGTTTGCCGCGCGCCGCGCCGCGTGGTTGGCGGCTCGCGCTCGTGTCCGCAGGTGCTGGAGGAAGTCGGAGCGGCGCGAGCGGCCGGTGGACGGCGGCCGGAAGACGATCGAAACGCGACAAAACAACAGTCAGCGGAAGTTGTTTCCGTTTGTTCCACAGGTTGAGCCGACCCTACCTAGCGCGACGAAAGACGTCCTGGTCGGGCAGCCGTGTCGCCACAGTTCCGGCTGCGCTGTGCTTCTTTGCCGCTGGACTAAGACGCGTTCCCCGCACGCAGACCCAAGCTGCCGCATTGCAACAGGCGAAGAAGCAGTAGCGAAGTGGAGAAGAGGAGGAGGAGTAGGAAGAAAGATACACGGACTGTGTCCGCCTGTATGGTTGGTTAGCGGAAAACAAGGAACGGAACAAAACAATTACATTTGAGAGAACTGTTCGAGAACGGCCATGTCCAGACGGAAACAGGCGAAACCGCGCTCCGTTAAAGGTAAGAAGATGTTTCGTGAACTGCCACTCAAAAACACCAGCAAGATTCCACGGCTAACTCCTGCGTCTTGTTTCAGCTCATTTAATTCAATTTCCCCAAACAGTCGTTGTGTAGTTTTACAACAGAGAGAAATGGACTCTCCCTCTACATAACTATTGGGCTGTTTGACCAATTGAACAAATTATTTGTAGTCAAAGACGTGTAAGAAATAACACAACCAACAGCCTAATTTCGTCCAATCCTCTCTGCTATTCCACTAATTGTTTGCAGATGGGAACAACAGTGAGAAATAAGCTTGAAAAGCGGTTCAGTCTAATTGTGCTGTCTGCTGGTCCACCGGGCTAATTGTTTTCAATTAACCGCCACACTGTCAGAAAATGTAAAATGATCCACCGGTGTACCGTTCCTCTGTCAGCGTGGGCTGTGCTTTTGGATCAACGTGTTGTGATTCATTTGGGCAATGAGCCCTTTTAATGCTGCTTATTCACGTGTTGAGATTTATTGCGTTTGTGCAGCTTTGTTGAGATAAATTGATTATTACTCCAAAGCAGGTCAGCCAAATTTGTCCTTTTGACACCAAAAAGAAGTCACCCCACAGTCCATCCACGTTGTTGCGTTTATCTACATAGCCAATCCTTTTACTTTTCTAAAGAAAAAAAAAACAATTTAAATGACTTTAAAGCCAGTAGACATGCATTTCATCCAAAAATCACAACAAACTATTTATGTTGATTATTTTCTCTACTGGTATATTAGAAATAAATTCTCAATCCTGCTTTTTAAATAGGATTCCACCCTAAATTGGTAAGACATGCATTTAAGAAAAACAAAAAAAACTTTTTGATAATCTACTTATAATATTCTTACTTGTATTATCTTTACCATTTCCTCTATTAGCACAAAATGATATTCATTGCAATGCATGGGTGAGTGGGCATCATGCATGAGGGCATGTGGTGGCCTTGGCCTCCATGTTTCCTTTATGGGACCCAGATGGGCAATGGGATGGGCTGACCATGTGGTCTTCACAACCACTGCCGCCCCTCCCCCATTTCCTCCCCACTGTATAGGTTTTCCCTTTCTGTCATTAGCTGGCAAGCAGTTTGTTTTTTTTGACGATAATTGATAGTAGATAGTTTTTTAGGTTTTTTTGGCACCACAATTTTTGGTTTGGGGGTATCACATTTTTTAATATTCAGAAAGGTCAAATATTTGCCAAACAAGAAGTACTTGCGTCAAGCGATATAATGTCAGTTTGAGTTAAAGGAATAGTTGTTTTACACTTAGGTGGAAAAGGCTTATGGCGCAGGTCAACAGCATTGTTGTTATGACAACAATCTAATTGTAAATGTTTTAGAAACCTTGATCCTACAGTGTGTGTAGAAAATCTTAGGCCGGTTTCAGTTTGAATTTGACGTATACACCTCATCTTTATAGTCTTTGGAACAGATAAGAACCTGACGCATTAAATGGATGTAATGGTGATCAAGAAGAAATTTGACAGGTGCAGAAAATGATCTCCAAACATAAACTTAATTTTATCATTCACCTGCCTGGGTTTTTTAATCAATAAACAATCCTAAATAAGGGAACAACATCTAAATAGCTGCTGATGACCTTTGCCACACACTTTGTCACCGCCACTGTTTCCCCTATTTCCTGTCCAGGATTACCTAGAAAAAAACTTGCAAATATGTCCATATATGCACACAAAGTCACAGGATGTCTGGTCTTCAGATCAACTGTTTAATTGGTGTACGACAAGTATGTGATTTAATCATTTTAGTGCCCTGTAAACACTGAAGGTTTTCGTTTATTTTTTTCTGCCCACCCTTGTACAATATCTTAGCTTGTCTGTCAGGGCTAAACAGAGAGAAAGTAATGCATCATCTCTTCACCGCCAAGGAGTAAAGAAGCTTTAGGGAAGGGCTTCACGTCACAGTTTGTCTGATCATTTTAAATAGTTATGATGTAAATAGCCAAAAAAGATCATACAAATCGAGAGCTTAGACCTATCTAACGAAAGGGTTTATAAGCAACCCAAAATGCCAAAATGTGATAAACTCCTTGATTGAAATTGTCATCAGTATTTCTTTACTGTTGCTAAACTAACAAATGATCCAACGGTTTCAGTTTTAGTTTATGGTGGTGTTCCATAAATACCAAGTTTCTTTTTATCCAAGCGTCTGCGTTTGTAAGATGTGGTAAAGTGTGGCCATGATTGCCCCCTGCTGTAGTGATGTTGATGTTCAGTGGACAAACCAGCTGCTGTGGACCAGCGAATCTGTCTTGTGCTGTACTGTCGCTGCCCTGTAAGAGAGTGCGTGTATGTGAGTGTGTGTGCGCCCATGCTTGCAGGATCTACATTCTTATATTTGTGTTTGCCTGTATGCCCTGTGTGTCTCTGTGTGTATGAGTGTGTGTCAATAAGGCAGCCTGGTCTCAGCACCCTGGATAAACAGAGCTTAGCTTTAGTCAGGCAGCCAAGCGAAGCAGAGCGAAGCAAAGCTGAGGCGAACGACCACCACTCGGTGTGTGTGTGTGTATGTGTGCAGCAGAGGTACCACAGGCCTTACTCAAGCGTGCATAAGTACATTGTGTTTAGCGTGTGCGTACGTGTACGTGCATGTGTTGCTATCTCCCCTCTACACCTTGCCCCGTTGACACTTTGGCAAGACTCGGTATTGGGGGAAGATGGAGAGAGGGATGGAGTATGTAGAGATAGAGATGGGGGGGATGAAGGGTAAAGGGTAAACAGAGGAGAGATTGTTTGGGCAGTGGAGTGGCACACAGCAGGCGAGTGGGCAGAGGTAGGCAGGGATGGAGGCCTGGACGAGGTGAGCATCGTCAGGGGATTATCCGTGTTTTCATGTTCTTCTGCCTTTCACCTGCTCACCCAACTCTGACTGGCTGGCTGGCTGGCTGGCTGGCTTACTGACTTACTACCATGCCAGGTATGCCCAAACAAAACAAAAAAGCACAAAGTCCCACTTCACCCATGTCCTATTTTGTCCATGTTTGATATCTGACCTGACTCATTGTGGTCAATGCCTAAACTATGGAAATGAGTCTTTACTTTGTCAAAGTGCGTTTGTATAGCGAGACATTGTGTATGACCCATTTGTTCAGAATTTTCACTTTTGATTTGACTGATTTCACTTGGCTGTTTACACAAATTACTGCACAAATGTCCCGCTGACATATGAACCACGCACTTTAATATGTAGTTCAAATGTGTCATTGAAAATAACTAACACTGCCTGCTTGCGCTTAAATAACACAATCATGACTCACATCAGTGAATCAACTGCGTTATGAATATTGCTGGAAAGTTTTCTTGGTTGACTGAGTTAGCGTATAGATCCTTTGTCAGCAGCTATATTGTCTTATATTTAGTCCTTTAGAAAATTGCGATTTTGCAGTTGCAAGAATTAATAATCAATAATTAATAATCAAACGAAATCTTTTAAATTTACAGGGGTTTGCAATTTTGCAAAATCCCCAGGATAATGGGGCAGTATTAAAGAGCCGTGCGTAACGAATGAAGATGTTGTGCGCTGCGTTCAGAACATAAAACGATGTTACTTACGGGTCACAGGAGTCATCTCGTCAATAACGTTGAAGGGTGATCAATTTTGTGAAGAAATTTGCTCTCTGATGAAACGATGTCTTCACGTCATACAATTTGGTTTAATTCAATATTACGTTCTTAGACTTTGTATTAAAATAACTCTAATTCATTTACAGTTAGCAAGTCAGCAACCTTTCCTCTCATCAAAACACGAAATGGATTTATGTCAATTCCCACAATTTCACTACAAAAAAAATCTCATCAAAGTCAACAAATGTCATGACATCCCAATTTTTGAGAAAACCTGCTGCAAAATCAAGCATTTCACATGATCGCAACAGTCACATAAAGCCATGAAATTCTTTTGTATCGTTTGACTTTCCTTTGGTCTTATTATGTTTCGATTTTTCTGATAAAGTCAATGTAGTTGAATTAAATTGAAAGTAAGCGCAGAGCTGCCTTTCCTCTGGCGTTGGTATTAATTTTCATCTTGTCTTGTGTGTTCCACCACTGCGGCTAAGTTGCTCTGATGCATTTACTTGACCAGTCCAGCCTTTACAGTGATTAGACCTTGTTAACAGCGAGGGGACTTGATTAATTGCAGTCGGCTAATTGAACAAGGACTAATGGTGCGATGATGGACCGTGTAACTAGATGAGGGGGTGAGAGAGAAGGAGGGGCGAGAAGGAGGGAAAAATGAGAGCACAGCTTCTTTCTTATCAAAATATTATTTCAGTGGATTAATCCGTTTTTAATGTGTGTCTTTAGCGAGGCGAGGCAGTAAAGCTCTACTTCTGTCTGCTCTGACAGCCTCGCTATTCTATCTCGCTCTCCTTATCTGTCTCTCTCACTCTCTCTCTCAGCTCTTGGCCCCTTGAGTCTTTCATGCATTATGTAGTGATGATTATTACTTAATTACACATTAATAAATCCGCTTCATTTGCAGGACATTAAGCAGGAGTTGTGTGCACACGACATGGAGTGAGACGGAGGCGAGCAGGGAGCATTGGAAAAATTGGGTGCATTTACTTTTCATACTTTCATGGTTTGTTTTGAGTGTTGTTTATAGTCAATGGAGCCAAATGAGCTCTTTGACCCAGACGACACGAGGTGAGGGTAGATTTGCTGTGCGTTGAGCCGAGATCCTCCAGGCTAATGGCATCATTTCCACTCAATCTCCTCCTTTCTCCATCTCTCTCTCTCTCTCTCTCTCGCTCCCACTCCAAAAAAATTTTAACACCACCACTTACCAGTTTGTGTACACATTTTAATGAGAGTTTCATCTGAATTATTGTCTTCACCTGATTGATATGGGGGTACATATGGTAAATATAGATAGAGATCACATTCTTCTAGACATACATTGATCTCTAACACCTTGTGAATTACTTGTCCTGGGTGCCAACAAGACCAGAAAGTGGAGTTTGTACCTAACTTATTAATTACGTATTAATTACACCTTGAGATTTGACATTTGTCCAAATCATAACAAAAGTAACCCATAGTTTATTTAGCAGCACCTGAGCCGGGTGGCTGCCTGAAGGCTGAAACACAATGTGCTCACTGTGATTTATGAGGTCACGCAATCAATTCATCAGCCTGTGGATTACGAGATACCGAGGGCCTTAAAGAATTTCAAACCATTTCAAAGCATTTTGAAATGGGACTTCCTTTGTCTTTGGGACATATGGAGTTTTGATTTCAGACTTCAAGGGATACGTCCCTTTGCCATGACGAGGCTTGTTGCTGAGAGATTTGGAGTCTTAGTGCCTGGTAGGAATCAGATTTTATTTTTCAACCCAGCCTCATCCCCCATCTAACAACAGCATCAGTATTTTTGTGAGAGATTAGGTTTTCCCTGGGTCTGTTTGTGTACAGTACAGTTAATCCCACATTTCTCCTCCTCTTTCTCACTCTCCTGCATCCATTTATTTTCTTCTCTACTTCGCTCTACATCTGGCTTTGCCATTAGACTAGTTTTACTTCAACCCTTTGGCAGAGCACAGAGACTTTCATAGGGCGATGGGTGCTTATAAAACTCTGAGCTTCATACATGTGGCTTGGATTACCACAAGTCTACAGAGTGTGTTTCTTTCTAGGTTTATCCCAATGTATATCGGCCTATATATGCCTTTTTGTTTTTGTTCTTAGCAAAAAGCATATATAATTGTTTTTGTGTTTGTCCATAAATAGTTCTCACAATAGTATTATCAGCATGTGTTCAGCCACATCGAGTTTATAAAAGCATGTATTGGTTTTGTATTAAAACCTGCTGAAGCATTAAATGGCTTTCTAACAGAGCTTTGTTACAAATTGCATTGATTCATCTGCAGGGGGTTGGTTGGAGTTTTTCACAGTTGCTTCTTCTTTAATGGGACAAAACAAGTTAATATAATTGGTGATTGGTGGAGCCCAGCAGCATTATCCCTTGAATGTAATGGGACTCATATTGGTTCGTACTCAATTAGAACCAATTAACTGCACTCGTGAAGGTTCAAAGTAGAATGAATGAGAAGAGAGGACGCTGCACTTGAACTTCTACTGTGGTCTTTGGCTGGTAAACTCTGAAAAGAACCTCAGGCTTTTCCCCACAGACATGTTTCACATCTGACCACCTAAAGGAAAGTGTCTGATCTTGCGTTCATTGTTTGTATGATATCTGAATGAGTTCCACCACTGTCGTTTCTCTGCTTAACAGAATATTTAACGGTGAAGACTTGGTTGTGTTTCAGGTGTATGAAGGTAGTGGTGTCATCTTCTGGTGGGGTTGGTTGGGAGATTGTTGTGTTGGAAGGAGTGTATGTGTATATAAACTCTGTATGGCTAAAAAGGGTGAACTCCCTCAGTGAGGTTTGTGGATGCCAGCGACAACTCCTTATCAGCAGCCAGCCTGGTTTGTGTGTATGTGTGTGTGTGAGAGAGAGTGTGTGAGAACAGCGCATCTTGGGCCAGGATTGCGCCATTGTAGTGGCTTAGCTAGCCTTGTTTATCTGCTACAAACTCGCTGGACCATAACACAGACCCATCCCTCAGGACACACACATGCACACACACATACACACATGCCCTCAGCTCTAGAGGATGATGCTGGAGTGACTATACATGTAAAACTATCTACAGTGTGTGTATAGTTTGTTTATTTTTGCCTCTTGCACCTATTTGTGTGATGATCTCTGCTTATTCAGACATGTCTGTTTTTCTCTGTTTATTGTTTTATCTGCTCATGTTTTTTATTCTCCTTGCTGGTGTTTATTTGCTTGACTGTGCAGCACTTGGTTGACGTAAGTTCCCTGATACAAATTGAAATGCCTTTTTCCTCTCCAACATTGTGTCGTATCGCTGCTCC
>OMNV01016480.1:14569-25778 GCA_900303265.1 Brotula barbata | reverse complement strand
CCTCCCTCCCTGACCCTGACACACACACACACACACACACACACACACTTGCAGTCTAGCTTTACCTCTGCCTTCATCTTTGAGACCACACCACGTTCTACACATGAAGCAGAAGTGTGTGTGTGTGTGTGTCTGTGTGTAAGGAATATTAGAGCTTTGTGTCTCCGTGTCGGACCCAGGATGACCCCTGGGTTTGACCTCTGGTCAAAAGTCACTGGGTTAGTGAGGTCTTCAGATAGAAAAGATGGATTTTTAGAGTTTCTTTGGTACATCCTGCTGAAAAGTGAATGGTTTTGTGCAATACGGAAGGGCTGGGGGAGAAGATTTGTTGTCTGTCTCACCGAAGGAAATCGGATAAAATAAGCAGCAAGCAAAAGTTGCACATTTGAGATCTGTGAAAATGCTCTAAATTAAATAAAAAATGTATTTGTTCCGCTTTGCCGTTCCATATATTAATAGACTTAATAAATACATTTGGGTTCAGTGATGATGACGAGACCATCGCGGAGCATTCTTAATAGCTAAAGATGGAAGTGACTTAAACTGGAAATTGCTCTTGAACTGGAAAAAAAAGCTAGTTTGCAAAAATTTTCAGTTTCAGATAGTTGTCTCCAGATGTGTAGTCTCATCACACGGATCTATGAGACAAGAAGAAAGTTTCATCAAACTTAAGTTGTCAGTTGCATATTTCATGTTTGCAATAACAAATAGCACAATTAAAAAAAAAAACCCAATAAAATAAATTAATGTGGCAAGTGAAACAGAACATGGAATATCAATTCTGTCCAAGCATATAGATATTATTTTGACCTTAATTGGAGTCGAAAATAACAGTTTATTCTTTGTAAATGTAGTAAATCACAAGCAAGAAGTACACACATACTTTTTCTGTCTCTTCCCTGGTACTGTCTCAGAACCATTCATTCATTTATTCATTCATTCATTCAATTTCTATGGACATTTATCAACTGTCTACTTAATGTGTGTGCAGCTTGCACACACAGGCACAAAAGGCAGAGACTTCTCTCCATCGTCCACATCCTCAGAGCGTGGACTCTTCCAAAGAACAAGCTGCTTGCATTGTGTTCCTTTATTATAGAACACTCCGCCAGGCCTTTGTGGTGCCCCCCTACTGCAGGCCTACCAATAGTTCTATTTAGTGGTAGTTCTCAGTCAGGTTTTCAAACTCCTTTTCATTCACGTCCCAGTCAAAAGGCATGAGCACCCTGCTGTGAGGTGAAGAATGGAGCAAAGGAGAGACAGAGAGACATGTGGACACCCTGTCTGCCACCATATCTACGCTAAGGAAGAAATGATGGCAAATGACAATTGAGTGATAGTGAGAAAAAAGCTAAAATGTCTTAGTTGTCTTAACAATAATTGAGGTTGTAACAGCAAGATTGCAGAGATTTAGTGTTTATTGGAGCACCTTGCAGCAACAGCCCTGACTGAATAGTGGAAGGTATAACCATTATAATTAGATCCCCCAAGACAATACAGGCTAATCTATCAACAATATCATTCATTGTTTTTGTTTACATCTTGTCCCTCTTCTGCACATTTCCATAGTAACTGAATCTGAATTTATATGTCTGCATATAGAGTCCAGATAAAAAGTGACATGAACTGAGGAGACGTCTTTCTCTTTTCATATAGTTCTGCTCCTTAATAAATCCTTTATGTCTGTATCAAGACAGAATGAAATAGGGAGGGTGTGAAATTGGCAGAGCAGAAAGAGAATAAAAGGTTGCAGGCTGAGATGGTGTGTGTGTGTGTGTGTGTGTTGGTCAGAGTAGGCCAACTTTAAAAATGCAGAAGTACTGTCTGTCTTGGACTCATGGAGTTGATAAGCAGTCTGGGGAATAGCACGCACGCTCTCCTCTCCTTCACTTGGGTGAGTTCACTATGAGCACATATTGCAGACAGCCATACTGTCCTGAGCAAACAGATTATGTATTATTAGTAGATTTTTGATATCAAAAACATGTAGCTGCCACTTTGTGTATAACTTATTCACTGTCTGTTGCTAAGCAATATTAACAAAAGTCTGGTCACGGGCTAACATTGTATTTGTTGCCAGGCAACATCAACGTATACACCAGGAAGCGGTGTAGAACCTGTTGTATTTGCCCAAAAAGATAAATGTACAGTTAAACCACAGCCCTTCGGTTGACCTGAGCTCCATTTTAATGTGGGGTGACAGGACTGTGTTTACAGGTTGTCTCCAAAGAAAAGGAACTCAGTGTTTAACATAGGCATACCCTTGATTACGCCTCCACTGAAACAAAGAAACAATCGACCACGCTCGTACACGCACACGCTGTGTATATTTTTCTTCGTACTCCCAGAAGGAGCACGACACGCGAGTTAATCTGTCCGCCAGCAATGCAGCACGACACAAAACTCTCTCTCTCTCTGCATCTGTGTGTGTGCGCATATGCATGCACGTTTGCCATGCTACACTTCATCGTCTTTCTCTCACGTTGTTCTTGACAACATTTGATAGCATGTCCATATTTTGCTTCATATTTGCATGGTGAACTTGGCACCTCTGTTTGATGTGTGTGTCTGTAATGGTGAGTTGAGGCCAATGGGGGAACTTCTAGTTCAGTTATTTCTGGAGCCGTCCCCAGAGTCAAGCTACTCAAGAGGAATGCTTTCCCTCTCCTCCTTCTGTTCTCTCTTTCTCTTCTCTCTCTGTCCTACTCTCTGTCCTCCTTAACCTCTCATCTCTTTTCTCTCCAGTCCTTTCATCCTCACCTCTCTCTGTCTCTCCCTCCATTGCCTCCCTTATCTGTCTTCTTTTCATTCCTTTGCCCCACTCTGTTTTCTTCCTACCTTTTTTGCTATTGATTCCACTTCCTGCCACCCCCTCTTTCTGACAGACAGAAAAACAAATGTCAGATCAGAGAGGCTCTTTAATCTCAAGCTGTGTTGTTTGGCCCTGAACATCGACTCTGTGCTTGTGTCTGTGTGAAAATGAGTGTTTTGTGCTTTCTGAGAGTTGAGAGAGGTGGATTTGTTGTCAGATGATAAGCAGTTCTTGGCATTGTTTGTTCGTGTATACTTGTGTTCTGCAGATGGATTACTTTGTTTGTGTCTGCTGTTGATTTCTCGGTGCATGTGTTCTTGTTAGATTAACTGCAAAGGTAGCAATACAACACTGAGAGGGGGATAGAGAAAACAAAACACCAGTGTGTCCTCAGTTTTAGGACAAACACAAGCCATAAACACATGCATACATAGGTTTGCGTGTGATGCCATGTGTTATTTTCACTGTCTCAGTCCTGATTATTTTCAAGTCTTTATGAGAGAATTTCTGAAACCGTTGGAATATTGTGTGTGTGCATGCATGTGTGTTTGTGTATACATGTATAGAAACCAAAGTTGCATAGCAACTCAGGTGGACGAGGCAGTAAGTTTTGCAACCACCGTGACCTCAGATATACAGAACGAAACAAAGACATAACTCTACAAAAGGTGACAAAATAAAAACGGAAGCTCACAACCATGAGGGTGAAATGATGAGAGAGAGAGAGAGTCAAAAGAAAGAAGGAAAGCTAAAAGAGAGAGGCAAAAAGGGAAAGATGGAGAGAGCGATGGAGCTTGTCCGCCAGGCTTTGTGTTCTTTCTCTCTGCCATCCATCTAAGCCCTCTGCTACCACTGTCCCTTTGCACACACGCAAAACAAAAGCATGCATGCACACACTCGTGCCTTTCCCAAAGCCCATAGTAGCCTGGTATTTCTGGCCAGTGGTTCAGTGCTTGGTGTTTGTGTGTATTTATGTATGGTAAGGCTGTTTTGTTCAGAATGCAGGCAAGCAGAGAGAGCGGTTTTAGTGCTGATAAAAGTATTTGGTTAATCAGCTTCTGTCCCTGTCCCTTGACAAGAAGTGTGTGTGTGTGTGTGTGTGTGTGTGTGTGAATTTTGAGGACAACCCATTGGTGTTAGGGGGCTCCCAGGCGGTGGACTGGTGATGGAGATTGGCATCAACTCTGTGCCAGTAGTGTCACAAAGTTATACCTGGGGGACAAAAAGGACAGCCAATGAGAGCGTTCCTCTGGAGCTATAGGAAGGCTTGGGCTGGGATGGGGCTGGGGGGGGGTTCACGGAAGTGAGTTTGAGAGTGAGGGAGCAGACACAAAGGGAGGAGGGAACTAGAAAAAGGAATATCTAGGATGAGAAGAGAGACTGATAAATACGCACACACACACACACACACACACACACACACACACTGAGAGGAAGGGGGGGAAGATGACAATTACCCTCTTGACTTCTGTCCAGCACCAGTTGTCAATCAGCCCGCCCCTTGGGGAACACAACAGGCCTATCATTGGATACACTGACACACATCCCGCCTCTCTGAGCCACTTGGCCAGCACATGATTGGCCATGTGACCCATTTGTCAAAGAGATCTCGGAACACCAGAGCCTTGGACTGTCTTGGGAATAAATGGCCCTGATACTACATGTGTATGCATATGTTGTTTGAGGGAGAGAAAAGACAAAGGGTTTTCTGATTGAGGCTATTACTGCGTTCATGGAACAGAAAAAGGCATATGAAGGCAGGACAGCAAGGAAGAGTGAGGGAGAAGAGGGGAAATATGGAAGTGTGATAGGCAAAGGAGAACAGAAAGAGATACAGTGTTGGAACAAAGCAGGGAGAGAGAGCAGTGATGGGGGAGAGACTGTGATAGGATGGAGTGAGAGGACAAACAACTGAAGTGGAGAGAGAGATTCGGGTGAAAGTTGATGAAGGGAAAGCAGAGATGAGGGGAGGTTGGAGGAATGAAGGTAAAGAAAGGAGTCCTAAAAAAGTAGAGGTTGCTGTGTGTCGGTGTATACTTGTGTGTACATGAGAAATTAATGACAACAACTGTGTAAATATTTGTTGAGGATAACATCATCGTGATGCAGTCACAACTTTGTTTTGCTGCCTGTGATTCCTCTCTTCTCTCAGCTGTTCGCTTTGCTCTGGATTAACGTCAATTCATTGCTTTTTGCCATTACAGATAAAGCAGATAGCATAGTGGACTTTTATGTGCACGTATGTGTTTGAGGTATGAATCCAAATAACATTTTTCTGTTGCTTTTTCTCCTGGAAACCTTGTCTGTGGCTACTTTTGTACCCATGCATGGGGACCAGAAGGACAATACACAACACAGCACAGTTGAGGTTTAACCTGCTGAGATCAGGCAGAGGAAGCGGGCTGTGTTTGACCCACTTCTCAGCAGATACACAGTAGATCCAAGTCCAGTGTTTTTAGTTTCTACCAAATACACGACTAGAGGGAGAGTGGAGCTATTGTTTTGCTGTGATTTGCAATGTCAAACGTTTTTGGGTAATTACTTTGGATAACATTCTCTTTGTCTCTCTCTCACATAAACACGTCAGGCTCTAGTATTTTTGCTGGTGTTTATGTTGTTAAGAACACATCGTTTGATCTCAAGCCCTCTGCTCTGTCAGTGATTATTGACTTGCCAACAGCTACACCATCACTCTTTCTACCTCTACTCATTCTCCCTCCCTCTGTGTGTGTGTGTGTGTGTGCGTGCGGTCATGTTGCAGTTAAAAACCTGACATATTATTGGTCAAACAAGCTACTACAGAGACTCTATAGTTTCTGGCTAACTATAGCTCAGAGACATCCACATGAGCCAACATGCGTGCCTCCAAAATCCCATCATCACATAGAAGCTGTGTATGTAAAACATTAACTCATTGGTTGTGTAGGGAGGATATAGTCTTGCATCATAGTTGGTCCATCACCCCGCGTCAGACCTGGGCATTACACGGCCCACTGACGGTCTAAGAAAACTAATATTGTAGTTGGCCAAACTCCATCCATTCAGTTTCCATCCATCCATCCTCAATACCTGCTTATCCTTTTCTGGGTGATCTCTAATGTTTTCTAAACCAATATGAGCCAATCTCCCTTTTACTGTGCATTTTCCATCCAGCATTTTATAATGGGATCTCATTTTAATCATCAATTCCTGTTAAACCTGCAGTCTCCTTCTGCTGGAACGTAGCTGCAGAGAGCAGTGCCAAAGCCAAATTTCTGTTATTGTAGCATATCTTTCATCACTGCTAATCGTGATGATATTAGTTGAGCTGAAGGCCCCAGTATACATCAGACTAAGTAATCCGGTCATGTCACTTTTGGACTTGGCGTTGTTTTTTAATATCCACTCTGTCAGACCAGACTGAAATTATCTCAAATTTTGTCCAAGAAAACTGTAGGAAGTTGTCAGTCAATGATCTGGACCTTTGCTTATCCACCATCACATGCCAAGGTATCGCTGGACATGTACAGTTTTCAACACCGTCTTGTTCATTGGTTGTTTCTTCTTATGTCTTTTGAAGTGTATTGCCACCTGGAGTGTGTACAGGGAACATTCGCACACAGTCACATGCTCAAATTTCTGTCTGTACAAACTGTCTTTTGCCTCCTGGTTACCCTCTTTTCTTTCCTTCGTTTAAAAAAAAAAAATCTCCTATGTGTAAGCAAAGCCTTTACACAGCACACGCTCCCCATCCCACTCCTCCGACCCCCTGTTGTGTGCAGGGTTCACAGTAACGGTGTATGTGTCTCTGAGGGGGGACACAGGGAGGATATGGGAATCTAAATAAAGCTATGTGTGCTTGGCTAATGAAACACACTGTATTCCCCACAGTCTCATCAGGGAAAATGGGCTTTTATCAGAGGAAGAGCTACCAGTACATCTAGGTCTTTGTAACAACCAAAACTCTTCCCAACTACCCAAAGAACATGGTTATATCAATATTTTCATCATCTTAGATCTTGAGGGGAAAAAGCATGGAGTTGGATCTATTTAATTTAAACACTGATAAAGTTCACTTCATCAAGAGTAAGGATACTATGGGAAACATTTGTCACAGATGTGTTTGAAACTGAGGCATAGAAATATTTTCTGGGTTCAACTGATTTTCATAATGCAACCTTTTCAGTGGTTCAGGAATTCAATCCATTAAAAGGTTTAACCATGGAAGATTTCCTGGACTTCCTGGACTTTCTATTTAAAAGAGAAATCTCAGACAGCCTGAATGCCCAGAAAATTGACATTAAATCAACCATCATAACACATATTTACCAGCTATTGTTTGAGAATTTGTGAGTCATATTTCTGTGTAAGGTATAATAAAGTTTTGGTGGTTGGCTTAGATTTTTGATTGTTGTGCTTCAGCATCTCTCTGGCTGTTCGGATGCTAGGGTAGGCGTGCTACAGGCCCTGGAGCGTCCATGTGTGTCTACGCTTATGTACTTGTGTGAAAGAGGAAAAAGGGGGAGAGAGACAACCATCCCTGGTGTGTTCAGTGCCTGTAGGTTATGGGAGGAGAAGCGCTTTATGTACGAGAATTGAAGCTCTTGGATTTGCAGTAAATCAGAATTTCCCCATACAGTATTTGTGTAAAACTATTTTAAGATGTTGATTTTAGTGGTTGTGGTTTTGGGTCCATATCTGGTCTTGAACCGTTTGGTACTTGAGATAGTTGCACCATAGTAGTTCTTTGAAACAAGTATATTGCCTTGCATAATTTATTTATTAATTTATTTATCTGGAACACCACTAACAATTAAAGGCTCTGGAGTATTAAAACTACAGGATTAATGATACCAGAACGTTAACATGTAACTGAAAATATTCACTTAATCTCCTTATCATGCTGCATCATACAAACTTTGATTCATTGGCAGTTATGGATGTGGAGTCTGATTTATAATGAATAGACTAATTATTCTTAAAACATCCCTTATTTTAATCATGAACATTTTGGCTTTTCCAGGAGATACAAAGCAAAGTTGGAACACGTCATTTACACCATTTGCACTTTCTCCTATATTATTTCACTTGTGAGTGCCCTATAATTCTTATCAATTTGAATTATGTATTAATAGATACTTTCAGACTGGTTTATTTTATTTTCAGGTCAGCGGTGTGAGTTTGAGACTTTGCGTGCGTGTGTGTCCATTTTGTTGTTGACATGAAGTTCTATTCAGTCTACTTTGGCAAGTAGAAGATGAAGTCACTGTGCTGCACGGTACAAATTGCAGGGCTGGCAGGGATCTGCAATGTAACGTGTTATGGATCATTCACGTGAAGGAATTCAACTGTAGCTATTTATCAAGTGAGTGCTCCAACTTTTGGGAAGCTTTAATATCAGATGGTTACCACCTTTAAAATCTGAACATACAGGAAATGGAAACATTCAAAATGTTGTTTTTAAGTAGAACCTTTTCTCACATTCGTACAAGCATTCACAATTTCTTTTAATTTTGATTTTAAATGAGGCTGCCCGCTGTGGACAGACTAACAAATATTTGCCTCTGCAGGCGGACGTGATCAAGTCTTGAAAGCCAGTTATACAGAAGCGCTGCTAAACTTGGCTGATCTTGATTTTGATTTACAGAAGTGTGTAAAAAAAAAGTTCAGTTTACTATCAGCATTCTGCTTTTGCCTTTATTCACCTGTCTTGCTTCTCCTCAAAGGCCAATAAAGCAATGTATATAAGGTGGATTACATGTATGAGTTATATTATATACTGTTTTTCGGAGACCACCACAGCAGACTGAACGTCCGCGTAATTTGTGACCAGCTTTTCCTTTTGAGTCTACACTGAAAATAGGATCAAACAAAAACCAGGCTCACCTCAACAATTTGTTTTTCTTTTTAAAGGAATGCCTGACTGATTTATAACTTCTTGTTTTCATTTGGTCTTTGGACTTGTAAGCTTAAATGTGAGAATGGGATGGGTCATGAGGGAGTTGGTGAGGAAATACAGGGATGAGGGGAGGGGGTCAATGGACAGAGCAAGATTGGAGCTATGGATTTTGAGTGATCTGAGGGAGAGGTGAGTCGAGGAGAAGTGAGAAATTGTGCAGTGAGGAGGAGGGTGGACAGGAAAACCTTATTGTGTGGTGGCTCCAGCCATTTCCTGTTTGTGTGCCAGCTGCACTTCCCTCCTTCCTGTTGTACCCAGGAAGTCAATGTCACATTCCAGCTCTGATCAGCTCTCTCTCTCTCTCTCTCCATATCTGTCTGTCTCTGTCTGTCTCTCTTTGTTACTACTTCCTTTTGCTATCACCAGATGCAAACAACATATTTACAGAGACATACACTTATAGATCTGGATTCTTAGAAGTAATGCATACATGCACAAGTCGCCTGACTTTTGTGAGTGCTATAAAAAATGATGTGGTGATCATAGTTTTAGAGACTACCAACACCACAGTAAATTGATTTTGTTGCAGTGTCATAGGGTTGATTTTAACACAACGTCTGTCATTGATTTGTTCTTTTTTCCATATTAAAACTAAATATCTTTTTTTCTCTTTGTCTCTCCTTCCCTCAACAGCGGTGGAAGAAGGGGAGTCTTCAGAGTGTGGAGGAACCTGGGACGAATCAACTGTCCAGACAGGTTAGCATGCGTGCACACACACAAACAGATATTATAATAAAGTGGTCCCAGCCAGCTGTAAGATTCATATCTCTCAGACACACACACACACACACACACACACACACACACAATTTGTAATATCAATTCCACATGGTTTATAATGGCAACCTCAGAGGGATATCAAGGGGAAAAGGGAGGATAGATGGAGAAATGAATGGGAGAGATGGAATCAACATGATGGAATGAGAAGGCAGAGATTGGGGAAGATGAAAAATATACAAGAGAAAAGAAGTGATTTGAAAGGAAAAAGAGGGAATAAGAGGAAAATGTGGAGATGCAGCGCACTATCTGGTCTCATGAGTCAAATAGAATGGAAAGGGAGATGACAGTGGGGATATGGAGAAAGAGAGAGGGATGGGTGGAGGAGAGGGGGACAAGAGAGAGATTTGTGTGGCTTTTCACTGGTCTCTGTGGTGTACTGTGATCCTGGGAGGAAATCTGGGAGTAGGTACTGCTTTTCTTTTCTCCCCATTTCTTTCTTTTCTTTTTGTCCTTTTGTTGGATTTTGTTTTTCCTTGTGGTTCCTCCAAACCAACTGTTTTCCATTTCTCCCTCTGTTTGTCCTAACATCTTCCTTCTTCTGCTCTCCCTTTTTTCTATCCCACTTGTCATTTCACCCCCAATGGAAAGAGGGCCACTGTTGCTGATGCCTATGTTCCATCGTTGAACTGAAATAAAATAGAAGGAAGGTTATTATATTGATAAACTGGATTCATGATGCTCCATCAAAGAGTCTTAAGGACATTAAAAACACTTTTCTAACTACATGCTGTAGCTAAAAGGGTCGGCATGATGTTAATTTTGTCAGATGATTACATCATTTGATGCCCGTTTGGTCGTGCCCATGTAGATGTCAACTACACATGCACAAGACTCTTGGTGTGTGCAGACAGAAGTGGAAGTGTGGAAAACGGGGAAAAAGCAGAGATGTCTGTTATTCCATGCTCTTTTGCTCCCTCACTTCATTAAACACCAGGACACATTTTGTTTCCTCCCTCCCTACTCTGGTTTCCACCCACTGTCCAAACACGCGCAGCTTAGGTGAACTGGAAACTCTAAATTGGCAGAACGTGTGAATGAATTTGTTCGTCTGTGTGATCTTCAATCAAATAAATAATTGGCTCCAGCTTTCCACAAGACCGCATTGGATATTGGGGCTGTGTGGAGTGCGCCCACCCAAGAGACACCAAAATGTAGCATAAACGGAACTCTTTTCACAGTCTGTGCGCTTGTTCCTGTCCACCCTTTTTCAAATATAGAGTAGCCTTTGTCTGGTTCAAACTATATGATCTTTGTCCACATTTCCCCCAACAATTTTTGTATATTGCAGACAAAGGCCTAAAGTCAGTTAAAATACCGACATGAGTTCTGCACATATTTAAATGACCTAAACTACTGTTACTACGTCTGCATATACATGTTTCTATACATCAACCTGTCATTGGTGCACACTGCACATTTTTAAACCCATAGCAAAAAGTAGTTTGAGTCTTCAAGGCGTTTGTCAGCTGTATGTAGTTTTTCTGCTCTGGTCTGCAGCCTATCAGGGAACAGTTAATCACTTCCTCTGACTGGATCCCAGCAGAGAAATAAGATCCTGCTGAATGTGGTAAATTTGCAGTTATCTCTCTCTCTACCTCTGTCTTCTCGTCTCTCATTCAGCTCTTCAGGGATAGAGGGATAGGAAAGTATGATCCTTGGGGTGTGTATGACGTACTGAC
>OMNV01016480.1:0-14549 GCA_900303265.1 Brotula barbata | reverse complement strand
CCCCACCCAGACCTGTGCTAACTCTCCTCGAGGGGCTGCTACACGGGTCTATGACTGTGTGTGTGTAAAGGGGGGTGCTGACTGAGGTCCTGGGTGGCTCACTAGAACTGCTGTGTGTGTCAGTTCCTGCAGGAAGCCAAAGTCCCATGACACACGTGCACACACACGCACACACACACTTGTATTTTACACTCTTTTTCTCCGTACTAACATACTGTCCCATATTTCCTTGCTCAGCCACTCTTTCATTTGGATTTTACATCAATTCGTCTGCCCCCATCCTCTGCTTCACTTTTTCTCACTTTCTCTGCTGGCCTGTGTTTTCTATGTTCTTTTTGTCCATGTCTATTGTTCTGTCCCTTACCTTTTCCACTGTCCTTACTTTCTTTAATCCCCTGGAGACTGTGTCATCAAGGAGAGAGGGAAAGGAGAGGAGAGAAATGGAAAATATATCTTTCCGTTTCACTATTGAATTCACAGGCTTCCTCTGCTCCCTCTTTCCTTTCTCTCTCTTCTCCCCTCTGTCTCTCTTTCATTTTCCCTGGAAAATATGTGTTGAGTTTGGAAAGACCCACGGGAAGCAAGGAGGAGGGAGGTGGAAGGGTGACTCGAAGGGAAGAGCATGGAGCCAACCTATCCTCCCCACTCCCACACCCCCTCCCTCCGCATGGCCTTTTTGTCCCCAGAGAGGAGCCCTCAAAGGCTGAAGGTGCCCCAACACCCTTCGTCTCTCCTTCCTCCTGCCCCTCAGTGAGACAGAAAAACAACTTGCCCCCTTTCCCGCATGTTTCCTCTCTTATCCCCTCGCTCCCCTAATGTGCTGGGACAAGAAAATGACAGAAGTTGCCTGGGAAAGTGAGAGATCAACAAAGATATGGAGAGGGGAGAATATAGAGAAGTCCTCTCTCCTCCATTTTCGCGTCACATATTGAGTCGGGGAATTCAAGCGGGGAAAAGATAGAGTTGCTAACACCCAGGGGTGAAACACATGTCCAACCAGGCAGGAGTGAACTTGATGTGTGTGTCTATTCTATATGTCCATGATGAAATCCCTCTGTCTTCGACTAGAGTCCTCTAGAGTTTTTCTCCATTCTTTCTGACAGTGTGTTTCAGACTACACACACACACACACACACAGGCGTACTGTTTCTTTTGGACAACATACACAGATCAACACCGTTGCATACAGAGTGAGTTAGTGAGTCATGGTGGAAAAGGCCTGTAAGGTCCCCAGGCTGAAACTCAGAAACTGAAACCTACTGGATTATTGTTATTCACAGTTTTAAGTGTTTCGTGTGTGTGCGCGTGTGCGCGTGTGCATGTACTGTATGTGCGGGTGCATGTGAGCTTATGGGTGTATGGGGACACATACATGACTGACTGGCCAGAAAGTTGGCTGACCCATTAGAATACTGTGTGTGCATGTTTGTGTCTTAGACTGAAGATGGATCAGTTTGTAAATTTCAAATTCTGTGCATCATTAGATTGTGTTTTTGTGTAACTGTGCACTGGCAGCATAGTATCTTAAGGGAGTATTCACCATTTAAAAAAACATCAGTAGGGAGGTATTTTCTCTCAGGTCCAAATTCAGACTGAACATGCTAATACACATAATATGTTGTATGATTTTCCTAAGGTCATAGATAGAATCACAGTGAAATAAAATTGCCATCTGGCCACCACATTGCAGGTCATTGCTGGGGTCCAAGGTTCAAGGATAGTTTACCCTCTGGCCCTCGGTTCATCCAATATCTGGTTGCAGCTTTGAAAGGTTTCATTTGTGCAACGATGGAAAACAATGACGAAAGCTCCTAAAATTGTTTTGGAAATTGTTTTCTAAATCAACCTATTAAAAAAAAAAAAAGATAAATGACTTGGAATTGAGTAGATGTTTTAACATGTCAAAACACATCATGGTGGAAAATGACAGAACCATGGCAAGCTGTTTGACTTTTTAGTAGCTCCTTGGAATTAAGTTGTAGTTGCTGGGAGTGGATTTGAAATCTCCAAAAGCTATAGTCAGTGTATTTAATTGTCTTGGTAGATATGCTTATACCTGTGCTTTTAATTAACTCTGAATCAATAAGAGATATTTCTACATGCATCCTTGATAGTAAATCTAATCAAATTGTTGCCTGCAGCTTAATGTCCTGGTTTGAGCTGAAAAGAAATTGCAGAATATTTCTCAAGCATATGCCCTTCTCCTCGTGCAAGTGTTATCTAAATTAATTCATAGCTTTTTACGTAATTCTGCAAAGATTCAAAGAAACAAACAGATCAACAGATGTGAATGTGTGGATGTGTTGAGATGAGCTGAAGGGACACAGAAGGAAGAGAAGGGGGTCGTGCCTTATTTGAACCTCGTAAGACACCAGCACAGAATGTTGCATATTAGCTGCAAAACCGTTGGATTTTCTTTTATACTAGTATGTAGTGTGGAATCATCCATCATCCATATATATACTGTATATGGACAGAGAGGGTGAGGTGAGGGTGATGATAGGTGGTAAAACGTTAAACAGGAAAACTTTTAAAAAGTGAGGAAAGAGGAGAGAGATCGATAATAATATAGCTATTCTACTGGCTCACTGTGATATCTTTATGATGGCCAGATCTGAGAAAAACAGGACAGTGGTTCCCCCTCTCTCTTTCTGTCTTCTCTCCCTCTCTTTCTCTCTCTTCTATATCTCTCACTCGTCCCTACCCTCTGGAGGTCTATAATGTCGTTTTAATTTCCCCAAGGCTACCACAGGAAAACAGTTCTCCTGTGTGTGTGCGTGTGTGTGTGTGTGTGTGAGAAAGAGAGAACAATTATTGCCTGCCTGTGACAGCACACTGTGCATCTGTGTTTTTGTCTTTGTTGCAGCATTTAAGTCCTTTATGTTGGTGTGTATGTGTGATTTGTTTGTGTGTGCGCAGTAATAATTTAGAAGTGGTGGTGTCAATGAGCAGCTGTAAACTTGCTTGTGTTGTTCTTCCTATTTGCATGTGTGTGTGTGTCTTTCCTGTTTCCTTCCATGACGTGAGTGGCTCTTTCATCATCCTGTTTCCAGACAGTGGTGTTGGGTGCTGCTGTCCCTTGCTGCCCCATATCCCAGGGGTCAGTCTGTATGTGTGTGTTTGAGCACCTGGTACTCTGTGGTTTTGCAGAGCTCCCGAGAGGATGGAGGCCTTGTGTTGTGAAAAGGCACGCACACGCACACACACACACACACACAAACCACTTGCTATGTAGAGGGGGAAGAACACACGGGGTGGACAGAGGGGAGTAGGTGAAGGGAGAGGAGACAGTTTCTTTATATAGCCAGCTAACATCCGTCAACACATAACCCCATGTACAGTCACACTTGCAATTAGAGTGGAGCTCTCTCTCCCCGAGGCTTATGTTGTTGTGTACCTGTTTTGAGTAGGACTTGACTGATACGTCAGACTGCTGATCTCAGTGATTGATTATTTTATATATAATAATTGTTTAATAATGATTATTTTATAGATTGATTTATTGATTTTATTGCTCGATATTGGCCTATCGAAAGTATATCGATATTGGCTTATATGTTCACTGATATGTGCCAATACATATTTGTTTATATATTTTTAATTTTAAGGATCATTGCAAATTTGTATGTTTATATATGTATACTTTATATATATATATATATATATACAGTATATGTGTGTGTGTGTGTGTGTGTGTGTGTGTGTGTTAGATGGCCGATATATTGTTATCTGCACCAGCCCTAAAAATCCAATCTCAGTCCGGCCCTAGATTTTAGTTTTTGCGTGTGTGAGGTCATACCCATCAAATTTTCACATTTCTTTTCTGGCTAGTTAACAGCTAATGTGTCACTGTCAGTGTTGTCTCATGGTATTGTTGTTCATGTAGTCAATTATGTTGATCATTGTTTTCTCACAAATTGCCTCCTGGTGGTCTCAGACACGGTCTGTAGATGAAACTACTTGTTTTTCCCACTTTGATGCTGATTGCTAAAATGGGGATGGTAAGCATATTTTCACTGCAGTTTTTGACTCTAGACAGTAACAATAAACCCCTCAGGGGCTGCAGCACTCTCTTTTTTGGCTCCATTTTATTTTTATTTTTTAGTTCTTACTGTTTTTAAAATAAAAATGTCAGTTGTGATAGTGATGTCATAACGCAAGCCACAATAGATAGTCATAGATTGACAGGCAGATAATTGCATAATGAATGAAATTTGTTGTTAAAGCCTGTACAAGTTAACAGTAGCTGGTGTATACATGATCATTCGATCGTCTTTGCTCATTGCATTTAGATATACTTCCACAAACCTCAGTATCACTGGGTCCAACGATGGAGTTTTTAAAATGACTGTTTCAACCTTCTTAGCTACCAAAGTCCCATGCAATTCAATTGGCGTTTCAAATTAGTTCATAAAACTGACCAGAAAGTTTGTGGATCTCTGAAAATACAGCACCTCTTTTTGTAATGTCACTTTCACTGGTCTGAATTTGTCTACCAACTAAGTGACTTAAACTAATTCTTGCTATTCAGGCGCTCCAAACATGTCATGTGATCCAGGTCTGATTGTTGCCTGAGAGATGGTGATGTTGCCCAGCCAGGAGCCTGTGAATCCTGGTCCAGTGTGGCACAGAATGAAACCCTTGTTGTTGGGGCTGTTTGGTTTCTAAACATTCTGCTGGAAGCTCTACACACACTTTCTGTCACCCTTTGATTCCTGTTTTACGTACACATAGACGGGTGTGTGTGTGGAGTGTGTGTACATGCTTGGCCGGCAGATACGCATCTCTCTGAGCTGCAGAGTGTGGCCACTATACCGGCTCCGAGCTGCCAAATCTAACACTTGAATAACTTGCTTACCTTTTCAGCTTTAACTGTGTTATTCCCCTTCAACTGTCTGTAGCTCTGGCTCTCTTTCTGTGTACTTGTGTCACCCCAGGGCAGTTCAGGAACATTTCCCAGAGTTCATTAATTCCACAGCTTCCCCTCACTTCCTCCATCATGCTGACTGTGTGTGTTTTCTGATTTTTGGATGGTTCTCCGTGAGCAAACCTTAGCAACTGCTCATGACAGTGCCATGAAGTAAAACCAAGACTTTGGGGTTGATCTTATCCATATTAAGTATGCTTGGGGCTGGCTGTAAGTTTTTGTTCTGTGTATGTACCTAGCGCTTATGTCTCCTCTACCATGTTTAGATATGCTTATTATCATTGAGCTCCTTAATTACCTCAATGAATACAGGCAAACACACGCACACAAAAACATACAATGAAACAAACAACCATACACACATACTCCTTTGTGAAACTAACAAGCGGTGATTAGTGGGTCTCCCGTTAGGCGTGGTTGGACTGTAACATCATTCTGTACTGTAGACTCTGCTAATTCACTTCTCTTTATCTAATTACCAACAAAACACATTCATGTGCACACACACACACACGCACGCACATGCACACGCACACCACCTATCTGCATGTTTCCTTGCAAAGTGACCTCATTATACTGGAGGTGTTCATTTGTTTTAATCTATTAATGTTAATAATGATTATAACAATAATAATAAGCTCATTGTGATCATGTCGCTCAGGTTTATGGGTCTCACCTCAGTCGGCCACTGTGTAAAAATGTTTTCTCAGTCTTTTCGGATTTTGCATAGTGTCAATTTTACGAAACTCCTCTTAAAAATAGCATATAACATGTATTTTATGTCATATGCGGTCTGGAATACCATCTGATAACTTGAAGGATGTGAAGGCTTCAGAGAAAGCATTTGTGACGGTAGAAAATACAGCTCTTGTCACATTAGGTGTGACTCGTTAAATGCGTCACGCCCCACAGAATTGAACATTATGTTGGGATTTCTGGGATCATTTTGATCCCCACATATCATTCTGGTTTTGCCTTAGCTGGCCACTTCCATTGGTTCAGCACGTTCTAGTGGCTCGCCATGATCTCCTGATACTTCTTGCTGTCAGCAGCAGGAGAATTGTGGCGGCCATGAGAAAGGTTTTTTGCTTCTTTTAATACCTCTGCCGGCCCTCAAATATTTTTTTTCTCATCTTAAATTCAGGAGTCTGATTCTGATAAACTGATTTTTCTTCCTCTTGCCATCTTTGTTTGCCATCCATCCGTTCATTTGCTGTAGTTGCTTATTTTTAAGTTGACATTTTACACCCTGTCTGTCTAATGGTGTTTTGTGGTGTTTTCTTATGCTAAACACCACTGTGTACACTCAAAATTAGTATCAGTAGGGTATGATCAAATTACAGTACAGTACAGGTACAGTATCCTGTACCGCATGAATCATACGGACTTTTTTTATAGTTTGTGTGCCTTCAGGTGCGCAAAACATGCATTACAAAAATACGCAAATATTGTTGAATGATCTTTTTCTTCTATTGTTTGGGCACTGCTGGTTTTCCATCTTGCCAGGTTAGAAATGGTGTGACTCATCCCTTGAACAAATGGCTACAATCAGCTGCGCTTTGTGAACGAACCGCCATGGTGGAACACCCCTTCCTGTGATGTTTGCCTTTGGTTCACAATTAGTACCTTTATTTCTAAAGTTTACTTCCAGTTTCATTTAGTTATATATTTTTTCATATTTTTGCTATTTCAACTAGTGAATGTAAATTTGATTACTGTGCGTCTCTGTGGACAGGAGAGAGAGAGAGAGAGTGTGTGTGTGTGTGTGTGTGTGCGTGTGCATGTTATGGCATTGGGACAGTCTGTGACTCAGAGATAATGGCTCTCTGTAGAGCGAGGGTGTACATGTTTGTGTGTTTATAATCATCTATGCTTTCTTACATATATGTGTGTTTTATTAATATGTGAAGAGTGACCACCAGCGTATGACACATGCACACACAAACGGACTATTTGCTGTTTTACCATTCAATCAATATCCAACCCATCCACCCACCTCCTTTAGCACCCATGGGAGGCAGCGCCTTTCATGAATAGGCTTGCTGCAGCTTTGTGGTACACGGGTTGAGACGATAATAAGCTGAAGTTCGTTTTTTGTTGGAAAAAGAAGAGGATGAAGTGAGACAAAAATGTTATGGAAGACAACAGGAGAAGGTCTGATAAATTAGTCATCAAACAAACAAGGAGAGGAAGCGAAGCACTGTAGGTGATGGATATGACAAGGAAAAGTAGAGAACACAGTGCAAACACTTGTTGACAAACATTGAGATCAGTCAGTCAGTCAGGTCACAGTTTGAAAGTAACTCACAGTGACAACACTCCTTTCAGAACCCCTCCCACCCCGGCCTGTTCTTTGTATAAGGATACATAATTATCCAGTTCGGATGCATAGTTGAGTGGATGGGTAGTTTGAGTGTGTTTTTAGCATTGACACAAATGCAAAAACTGAAACACCACCTACTGTGTGAATATCTTTCTCTGTTCCGACAGTCATCTCATTCTCTGTGTGCCACTGAGAGCTAGATATGAAACTGAAAGGACAAGCAAACATGAACACACAGTTGACTGGTAAAGAGAGAAAAAAAAGCGGTGGACAGAAATGATGAGGTTCAGAGACAATAAGACAGGAGGATGAGGGAAGAAGATATGAGGAGATGTAGGAGAGAAGGAATAGGGGTTTTGTCAGACTCCTCCCCCTGTTGCTATGACAGCAGGTTGTGTTGGCATGCACTGGACTTGGCACTGCCCTCACCTCTGGCATCAGGGCACACTGGGGAGTGTGTATGTGTATTTTCTGTCTATTTGTGAGTGTTTGAACAAGCACCTTTGAGAACACTGCATTGCACAAATATCCATCTTTAATCTGCCAATGACAGATTTCATTTCTTTCTTCAGACTTTCTACAATAGACTGTCTTTGCGTACACAGAGGGAAGACTGATAACGGTCCCACCTTGTTGGCAGATATTGAGAACCATAATAATTTAAGACCTCTCTTGAATTCTAACGGCTACAACTATCCACTCGTAACAACATTCATATGTTTATCTTCACAGATTCACTTTAATTGTAACACAACTTGGGGCATCCAGGTGTTTGTGTGTTTGCACATACCGGCACATGTGCAAACGCACAAGTTTTCTTCATGTACAACTGTGTGTGTTTGTATACAGTATATGCTATGTACATTTTTTTATACATATACTGTAGATATGATTGTGTACAATGTCCTGCTGGGTGCGTGTGCGTGTGTGTGCGCGCGCGTATGCGTGTGTATGTTTTGTCAGCCAAGGGGCCACTTTCTCTCCCTGGCCAGACGGTGCTCTCACCACTGGACAGATGGCCAACACCCTCCCTCTCTACTCTCCACTCTCCATTCCCTCCATCCCTGTATTCCTCTCCTGGAGCCCCCCAGACACCCCATCACCTCAGTCCCTCGTTCCCTACCACCTAGCATCTCTCTTTCCCATTACAACTCTCCCATAATAAACACACATAATTTGTGTCTTATGGACATTAACTTTGTTTTGTCTCTTTCTGTCTTTAATTGGACTACACTGGGCCAAACATGCTCAGGTAACCTCATGCTGGGAAGATCACCATATTGGTGGTTTTAGCCTATTTCCTTATAAGTAAAATTATGCAAATGAAGAATGCGACAACATAATAGCGAAAGCATTACCGTTAAATCTGATCAGGAAACTGTTGTTGTCTTGAGCCAGCTCTAGAAACCTTTGACCCTTACTCACTACAATACAGAGTGTGAGATTTTCTCTAGTGGCTGTCAGTTGGCAAGGGATCGGCCTACCAAGTAATGTTTGGCTATTCTTTGTGTGGACAGGCAATTAATTGGAGGTAGAACATGCAAAATAAATCCCAAAGCAAGATTATCACTGTACCTTTCCTCTTGCTGACTATTTTACATGATTTCATTGCACTGACTTTCTTATTATTTTGTCTGACACTACTTAAACTTCATTTTCCCACTGCATCCTCTCCTCTCGTTTCTGAAGCCAGCTTCTTCAGTGTCAGTCGTCTTGGAGCCTCAGCGTTTATAATGTGATAATAAGGTGTGAAAATGGAGACACAATGGAGCAGAGAGGATTGGGCCCACACAGCCTTCCACTGGTCCCCTCACACACACTCTTCCGCCCGTGTGCCATCAGAACACACACAGGCGCACACTCTGACACACACAGGGGCAATGTTTCACACTTTCAGTATGGTTTAGTAAAATAGAAAAGAGAGAGGAGGAAAGAAACTATATTTGTTTAAAAAAAAAAAGTGAATAAGAATCATCATAAATTTTGTTTAAAATACCTCTTAAGTCAGGCTTGTAGAAAAAAATGTTTGTGTGTATGTGTGTGTCCTCAGAAGTCCCTGCATCTGGCAGAGAGGTGGAGCCCAAAGAGGGTCAGGGTGCGGGTGTGGAGGATGGGGATCAAGATGAGCACGATGACCGTGATCATGACGACGACCTAGATGACGAGTCCATCTTCACATGTGACAACTGTCAACAGGATTTTGACTGTTTGGCAGAGCTTACCGAACACAGAACCAATCACTGCCCAGCTGGTAAGAGTGTAAATGATTATTTAACCTTCTGTTTCACATGTATGAGAAACTACCTGCTCATAGACGCATACGGTCTGTGGTATTGTATGACTGGGTGTGTCACTCAATTGCCATCTCCATTGATAATAGAAGAGAATAAGACAACGGGTTGAACCAAATAAAAGAAGCAAAAGCAATTAAGAAAAACAATAAAAATATACAGATTATGATTTTAAGTATCCTACATGTTTGAGGAGTGAATTAATACTGGACCAATTATTCAATCACAGATTGCAAATTTCACCAATAAAAAAATGATTTTATATCATTTAAAGATACCAGGCCACCACAAATTATTAAACGTACTGGGTGATTTGGACCTTCCCCTCTTCCTGAATACCTATAGCTATTGGATTCAGTTATACCAATGTGTCCCATAGGGGGACAGCCTTGTGCATACAAGTGAGCACGCGCGCACACACACACACACAAGCTGTTATTAGCAGTGTAATTAATGGAGGGGCTGAAAGAAACGCGGCAGGGGCATCTGGTTCCTACAGATTAATCCAAACGCTCACTTAACAAGAGAACACACACGCGCATTCATACACACACACTTTCACACACACACACACACACTACTGCAAAGCAGTCAGCCTGTAAGCTTGTATCAGTGTGTGTCTTTACTTTCATAGGGAATGAAGAAACAGGGTAAGAAGAGACAGAGGGCTTTGTTTAAACTGGTAAATACAATGTTCCCAGAGACAGTGTATTGTAGATGTTAGACCGCTGTCTCAGAGTTCTTTTAATAAACGCTCTCGCCTGAGATCGCCTCCTTCTGGAACCTTCTCAGCGGCTCGCACGCACAGTACTTGCAGATGCAATCATACAGTTTTACAGGAATATTCTTTTTTTTTTTTCTGCAAAGACTGCAGAGGACCCATGGAGAGAGAGAAAGAAGGATTACAGGACACAAGGTCCCTGTTCTGTTCTGCATAACAATGTAACATACGGTGTAGTTAAGATCATAGGAGAGTGGATTGATATGTTCTGAGCCTGACGCAAAAAAATAATATAATCCTTAGGTGTTTTGAAACCAGGTGTATTCCTTTTTGTTGTATGATCATGAATTACTTACTCCAAATGTATGTGACTTTTACAAGAAAGACGCACATTTCGGCCAATTCAGCATCCACTTACCAGCTTATACCTCATCCCAAATTGAAAATTAAAGATTTAATTTCAACTTCATATTATCTGTGGAGAATTTTTCTGGACAGTCAACAAAATGATTTGTATGAAGCTGGGATAAAATCCTGGTTTGTTCATTCGGAAGGAGTTACTGTTGAAAATGCCTCACATGGTCTACAAATAGGGATCTCTCATTGTTTTGTTTTTCATACACTTTTAATTCCTGGTGGAGTGACATACAAGCGCACACGTTCAGAAAGCGTCACACAGTCTAAATCGCAGGGCTGCTGTCAGAGCACAGGATGTGGCCTGTGATTTCAGCACAGGGATGTGGGGAGGCCTACATGTTGTTGAGCTGGGAAGCGGTGGGAGGCGAGGTAGGCTGAGCGGAGACTAAAGAAATGAAATGAAATGATAAAACATGTTTTTCCCCGGAGAAAGAGTGGTTGAGATTGCAGAGTAATCCCTCTGCTCGGCAGGATGTGTGTGCACTTGCATGCCATAGTGTGTGTGTGTGTTCATTTGTGAGTTTCTGTGTCACTGTGTTCATGGTTGTACATGTCTGTCTGCCTGATGTGTGTGTGAGATGTTGAACAGTGTGGAGTTAGTTGAGGAATCAGGAACAGGCTAAATTAAAGCACATTGATTAAAGAATCTATTTACTGTATCTTGGCACCTGGTGGCTCACCTGGCAGACCGCATGTCACATACCGCTGCCGTGCAGGTTTGATTCCAACCTGTGCCCTTTGCTGCATGTCATCCTTCTCTCTGCCCTGTCATTCTTTTCTGTTTCTATTGCACCTTTCATAATTAAGCAGAAATAATCTCAAAAAATAATCTTAAAAAAAAGCGTCCTTTTATGTTCTGTGGTAGAAAAGCACAACTTAGACACACACAAACACACATACACGCAATCTATTGGGGATCAATATATAAAAGTCTTGATTTGCATGGTAGAGATAATGTGTTCATACATTTTGTAGATTGATGGATGACCAATGCACATACATTATCATTTGTGTGGTGACCAACAGGGTCCATTTCGCTAAAGCTATCAGAGTAGCCGCCACTAAATGAATCATGACTTGTTCACACCATCAGTGGTTGACGTCAGAAGAGGCAGCTCAGGTGAAAACTGAAATTGAGAAAGACGATGGGATGACATGCAATCCAGCATTTGTCTCTTTATTGGTCTAATATTTAATAAGATGAGAAGAGAGTTAATTGAATGTTTCTGTGAAACAAAATCACTGCAAAACACTAATGTGGTTCCATATCTTACAGTTGTTGTGCACTGATGCCAGTCAGTCTGATAAACAAAATTTCTGATAAACATGCATGGGTCCCATCTGCTGACTGCAGAATCACGTTGGAGCAGAAATCTCTGCAGAAAACATGCTGTTAGCTGTAATGCTAACTATTCTGTTGTTGCAAATGGGACCCAAGTTAGCAGCTAGCTGCAGCTATAACATCGAATTGGCCCCAGGTGCAAAAGTGAAGCACCAGGTAATTCAGTGCCACTCCAGTAGAAGGCCTTTAAAGAGGCAACATTAATTTGAGAGGAAATTGGACAAACACACACACACAGAGTCACAGATGAATCGCACGTAAATGTATGTAGATCCACTCAAACACGCACACACCCACCGAACCAACACATCTGGTTAATGTAATGCCACATTAATGTGCATGAGCGTGACTGCTCAGCTGCTGGTGTGTGTGTGTGTGTGTGTGTGTGTGTGTGTGTGCGCGCATGGTGAATGGGTGTGCCTCTTTTACAACCCCGCTGTTATCCTTTTTCACGACAGCTTTGGTCAATGTGAAGCATCCACTTTCAAGCCTAAGTAAGATACACAGTAATTGTGTGTGTGTGCAATGCGTTTGTGCAATATATGAGGATTGATTGATAAGTTCTGAACCTCGCATGTTTCAGCCTAAAGGATTAGTCAAAGTCGCTGCGGCTCTGAGGGGTCAAATAAGGTGAGCAGGCTGGGTGCAGAACTTGATCAAAGCACCGGTCATATCAGTCTTAGAAAAAATCAAAAAACAAGCCTCATACAGCGGTTTATCATCGCAAGTGTGGCATATATTATCGCCTAGTGATCAAACGGTCGCTGGTTTGATCCCTGGCTCCTCCATGTCTAAGGTCCCTGAGCAAGACTCTAACTCCAAATTGCTCCCGACAAGCAAGTGTGCCTTGCATGGTTACCTCGGTTGTCGGTGTATGAATGGGTGAATGTAAGGCAAACATTGTAAAAGCGCTCTGAGTGGTCTACGGATTAGAGAAGCGCTATAGAAATGCAGTCCGTTTACCATATGAGTGGAATGGAACTTGTATACTATACTTCAGTACCCAGTGCAGCATTACACAGCAGTTTTCATCAAGTTCCACATTTGTTTTGCCTTAGTGCTACGTGATAAACTGAGTTTTAGGTTGGGTTGAACTTGCCTGATGTCTGTACGTCTGTGTGCAATATCTACATGTGTGTTGACTACTTTCTGTGTATTCCGCTCTATATTCTTCTTGTGAATACATGTGAGAAAGACGAGAGCAGGAGTGTGAGTCGGGGGAGTGTTGGTGGGTCTCGGTAGGAGTCAGAATGTGGAGCAGAGCCTCCCTGAGGAGAAGAGCGGTGGAAAAAACCCTCCTACAGATCAAATGGAGAACATTCTCTGGCCCAGCTCTGCCATATGAACACACACACACACGCAAACATCCCACAAGGGAGTCCGAAAAGCTATCTCACCGGGCACAAGATTCCAAGGTTGTGTTGATGTGTGCAGCACTTTTAAGGCCGCATACGCACCTTAAACATTTCATCAGAGCCCCATATTTGTGTGACTAATGCTCATTTAGTTAAACTTAGTTATTTATAGCTGCTTGTCACACACACACACACACACGGCATGTCACCAGTGTCCGTACACACGTTAAGTGAGGGTGAGAAGAGCAGAAAAGGGTAAAAAAAAGAAAAGAGAGTTTGTTAAAGATGTCACTAAAAACCACTTGAGAGAGGAAGAGAGGAGAAAGAAGCACCAAGTAAACGAGGGAGCTGTCAGTCAGGGCAGGGGGACGGAACTGGTGCTGTCAGTGACAAATAGCAAGTCATTAACCCAGCTAGTCGCTCCAAAGATGTGAGATGGTGTGGGTGGAAGTGGTGTGTGTGTGTGTGTGTGTGTGTGTCTGTGTGCAGAATGTGCATATTCTTTATAAGGTGTTTGTGAGGTTAATTGAGCACATACACCTGCATTCTCTTCTCTCTCCCCTCTCAGTGGTGGAGCGTGAGGCCCTGGATTAGCAGGGAGAGAAGGACATGAGCAGGGAAAAGATGAGTAGGATAAGAAATGGACAAAGGTGGACAGGACAAGGGGCCAGGAAGAGAAGGTTGGGATGGGAGAAAATGGGTGCGGGGGAAGAGAAGTCGTGGAGGAAAATTGGGGAGGAGGGCACGTCTGTTGGTGTAGGGGCCCTTGGGTGGCTGGTTTGCCCCCCGCGGGATGACTCCCTACTGCTAAGCTCTCACCGTCTGTTGCAACCCGCTGTCACACATACACACTGAAACACCCTCTCAAGCACAGAAATACACACAGCACACAGCTCGCTGCGTCTGTCGTCAGGATAGCAGCTGAGTCCTGTGAGGCCAAGACTCTTATTAAAACCACAGATCACTTTCTACAAGAGAGAGCGCGAGGTAGGAGGGGTGTAATGTGAAACAAAATTACCGACAGCCTCCTGCACTCTGGCCTGCCACTTACACTGTGTGTGTGTGTAGGTGTAGGTGTGTGTGTGTGTAAGGGGGGCCATTCGGTAGCTGTTGTTGATTGACAAAATAAATATCTTTCTCTTGGTTTTTCACAGATGTTCAGCCTTTTTCCCC
>OMNV01016476.1:16392-28269 GCA_900303265.1 Brotula barbata | reverse complement strand
AACAAACTCCTTGGTGTTGGCTGTGTTAACCCTGACCAGATGACTGGGGCCTCGCCTCAGGGTGGAGCACGCCGCCTTCCATCAGGTGGTGGACAGACTGGGGGGGTTCAGATATGTTGGGGGAGCTCTGTGTACACCGGGATATGATGGACGGCTGAATCTGTCATTCTGATTTGTGTTCCTGTTGCCACCTGATAATTTATTTGTTTTTTTACCATGTGATCCTTGCGTTGCATTGATTTACAGTAGTTCAGTCCTTCTAAAGAAATGCTAATCTGTGTCCTGTCCCCAGGATGAAAGCGATCCAAGGTGTCCTGGCTGGGAAAGCATCACATGAGCCTGTAGGAATGTTCGTTATCTTTGACACTCTGGGTGAAGGTCCCGGTCTGTGACTACATGGTGTTAATTATTCACCACCCATCCTGAGAGTGTATGTCAGTGTGTCTCTGTGTGTGCGTGTGTGTGTGAGACGGCTGTGTTAGCTAAGCGTCTCTCATCTTCCTTGACACAGGAGTAAACGTACTTGTTTTCTCTGCATGGGCGATCTGTCCTCCCACGATCCAAGAGACCGCTGTGATCGCAGCAAGAGCCCCGATGTGGAGAAAGGGACCTGTAGCCTGGAGAGAGAGAGAGCGAGAGAGAGAGAGAGAGAGAGAGAGTACAGATCGGACGGGAACAAAGAAAGAGGATACAGAGAAAGAGACACAAAGGAGAAGGAGAGATAAGGAGAAGACAATCAGAGGGTTAAGACAAAGGAGGGCAAGACAGAAGCAAGAAAACACAGACATTATCCGACCCGACTGCGGTGCTGTTTAGAGATAAAAGCACCAATTTGTAATTTGTAGAGACATTTACGTTTAATCGTATACTGTCAGGAAATCTGCTGCTTTTGAATTGTGTCCACTTCAATCAAATAGTTCTGGTGGTACAATTATCCCACAGGGACACATTAATTATTTGCTTCAGAGATTCTACTGTTAAATCAGTGCCAATGTTATTACCAGGCTCACGGACGTTTGTGAGGCCAGCGTCACCAGATGTTATGCCGTGTTTTCTTTGTGTGCTCCAAACTCCGGCAATGACAGATATCCCATCACAAATGCCACAAAGCACGTGGCCAATCTGGAGCCACTCATCCGTGTGTGTATTTGATTACTGATATTCTTACCCAGGAACCTCCAGTGACTGTAAGTGTCTTAAGTTTAGTCTGAATAATGAGGTTCAAGAGCGTTACACAGCAGATAGTTTTACTCAGACTGATGCGAGGCCAAAACAGACATCCGAGATTTTACACTGCAAGAAATTTGATATCGAGAACAACCAGGTGAAATCAGAGCAAAATAACATTTATAAACAAACTGGAACTGATGACAGCCCGGAGCTGAGCTGATAGACTGTGGATCAAAGAGCCGTTTCAACCCGCTGCCAAGAGAGAGTCACTCGTTTCAGTCCACTGACCTGCAGTGATATGGGGATGACGTCCCACTCTTCCCACCAGGTTTGATTGATAGATATCATAGCAACAACGGTGGTGAGCAGAGCAGCCGTCACTCCTATCTGTGTGGGTAAAAAGAAACAGGCCGTGACTCACAGACACACACACACGAACAAATCAGCTTTTTGTCCCTGTATTTGGTTTGCCGATAGTGTTCTAGGTCAGATTTCCCAACTCTCCTGGGACAACACAATTCAAACAGAGAGTTCAGGACAAGTTCAGCTGATCACCGATCACAGAGTACACATATTTGCATAATCTACGTTTTCCTGAGCGACGTGACACAAATCATTTTACACCCCAAATCGAACAAGTGATTTTTGACAGCAGTCCCGTTCCACACTTATACATCTGTAAACTGTCCCCGTCCCCACGCAAACACAGCTGCTCAATCACACATCTGGCCCCTTTTTTACCTTATGTAGCCAGTGCAAATTCAACTGTTGTCCAGCAGCGACATGGCACAGTGCTAAGATCTGCAGAGAGAGAAAAGGAGGAAAGTAATGCAATCCACCACCCTGTACACACACTGAATATTCGAGAGATACTTCAGCGCTGCCGAGGCATTATTGTACATCTGGAATCATATAAAGCCATCAGCGAACGTCGTCAGGGACTGACCGCTAAAAGTCCAATGTAGGTGAAGCCGACAGCAGTGGTGGCGAGGATGGGAACGGTGCCATCACTCCACTGCCCTGAGCGGTTGTAGAGGAACCTGCAGGAGCAGAACGATTCATCAGATTTTATCTTTATTACAGTAAAAACTCGAGCTCAGTTTGAGGAGGACTTCACAACCATATATCTTAGACATGGCACTGAGCATAAGGTGCAAGAATTAGTAGAAGATGATCCATTATTACATTTATTTCATTATTCAGTTTGCTTGTGGCGTTCTGCTCCTGAGCAGTAGAAAATGGAAGATACCAAGGACTCCAAATGAAACACCAACCATGTTTAATGTAAACTCCCGTGATAACACATTTCTGTACTGGCACCAGACCTCAAAGTTGTCCTTTTTGGTTCATAACCGCTTAAGTGTTTCTAAATGACTGAGGGAACATGTGGACGAAATATTAATTATGTATGTAGCTTTTGAAACATTAATGAGACTTAATATAACAGCTGTAAAGGCAAATAGATGTTGTGTTTCATGTACACGTATGTTGTATTAAGTATCGTTGTGGTGACTTAAAGTCCATGTAAGGGCTGGCAATCAACTCAGCCAGGTCAACAAAATAAAGAATTTAAAGTTTGATGACTAAGTATTTTATGTAAAATGATACTACTACTAATACTAGTCATAACATCTCTGCTTCCAACAGTGGATACAGGAAGAGAAAAGGGGCAATGGTAGTCAAACACACACCCACAATGCATCCTGATAAATGTAGAAACTTTGGACATTTAACAGGAATTTAAAATAAAAGCGTATGAAGGTGGACCCATTGGTGGTTAATAAACATCTGCTGCATCATCCTGAACGTGGAGCTGGAGGAGAGGGGGAGGGGATGCGGGATTATATAGTCTGCATGCTGTCTTAAATCATAATCATGGCGTGGTGCTGTACGATTCTGAGAAAATAACGTATGATTAAGTTACCGTGAGCAAAGTGAAATGTGATTAACAATCGGGATAATGAAGACACCACCTGGATTAAATTACTCGCAGTCTTAACGATCTTTTTGTTTTGTTATACATTAAATCTAATCTCACACCGCAACCCTGCAACGAATCCCATCTTGGGTATGTCATATACGTGGAGTGTGCCCATCTTAGATTACTGGAGATTTTTAGATGGAATTTCAGTTCTCTGTATGAATTACTGCTGCAACGTTTTCACAGATGCAGTGTCAGTAGCTGTGCTAAAAAAACCCCGATGTTGTTTGACATATTTTCTTATCTCTCATGGTGTCCATTGACATCAGCTCCAGTATAGAATGCACAGTGGTGAGGTCAACGTGACAGTGATGAAACTAACAGACCTCATGTTACCGCTACAGGTATTTACAGGAACAATACGAACCAATGCGGTGAGAGGGGTCAGGCTGACAGGTACTCACCAGTTAAACTCATTGTAGTCATTATGAGCCTCCCACCAGAAATAGGACCACACCAGCAGCAGAGAGAAGGTCAGGAGGAGGATGAGGGACCACAGCAGCTCCCACTGGACACACACACACACAAGCAAACACAAAGAGAGCGTGAAAGTGTGGCAATTCATGGACATTGTTGTATGAAATTACGTCTCATCTTGGATTGTCGTTATTGTGGCTTGGTGCATTTTCGGTCTTTTTCTGAGTTACAGCTGATTATCATCATCCTTTTTGGTAGACCGATTATGCTGGCAGCCTTGAGCAAATAAGATTTTTTGATTATGCTCAATTCTAAGCCCTTTCCAAAACAGTGTAGAGGTTCAACATGACTTAAGGGCATTTGACATTTGAATGGATGCAGCGTGTGAGTGCTGCCAAAACAAAGAAGAAATGAATATTATTTATGAAACAGTTTATAGTTGTGGGCACAACGCGTTCATGGCACATGTTGCTGTGCTGTTGTGTAGTGTTTTGTCAATCACATAAGCATCAGCTGACAGCTGACAACAAGTTTGGTTAAAGTCAGACGAGTGTGTTGGAGTTCTGCTTTACAGGGATTTCCACCAACTTGTTCCGCTTGTAGCACAGTATGTCCACCTGACTGCGTCCCCTTTACACTTTCCTCATCATCTTTTAATGACTACCTTCATATGCAAGCTCACTAATTACAGACAGATAAAGAACAGGACATTAATTACTGTCCTGCACTCTTCCGACCATGGAAATGATAAAGTACAGACTCAGAGTAAAGGATTAAGTCACACTCCCGATGCACACGTCACTGTGTCTCTCTCAGTGGATTTCAACCCCTTCATCTCTGAGAACCCTCAACGGACCGAACTTCATAAACACCAGGCTTAATTTTAAATTAATTTAAAATGCCCAAAGATACCAAAAATATTAGGATGCATTCTGGGGAAAGCATGAGTATGAAATGGATGGATAAAAATTCATAGTGTAAAGTACGTAATTGAGTAAAAGCAAAATAGCTTCAACAAGCCATGGTCATGGATTTGTGAATTTTTAAATATATATATGTATATATGTATATATATATATGAGGTATACTGAATTAGGACTGGGTTACTGTGAAAAAGCAGATTCCATATGTCTAAAGTACTGAAATGTTATGGACTGAATCATCAATTCATATAGCAGAGTTTAAGGGCTTAAGCACATTTTCCTGTGGTTAATTGGCACATTCAGTATACATCAGGGCAGCCAGTGACATTTTATTCATCCGCTGACACGCCAACGTATCGAGTAACAGTGACGTCCAAAAGACACAATGTGCACACGAATAACCTGTAAAACACGGCGAGAGAAAGCACCGACGCACACAGATCTTTTAAGAAGAGGAGGAAATGTTGTGATCTGAGAAAATCTAATCTTGATCTCCTTATCGCCGTCTGTGGCATAAAACATGGCAGATACACTTGATTGCAGTCATTACAGCCAGACAACTGGGTGTGTCACTCGTGTAGAATAGTGCTGGGCCACTGTTGTTTAAACCAAACAGACATACAAGAACAGAAAGAAAGAAAGTCCGTCTCTGTGTCTGTCTCTCTAAAGGGGGTCCGTTCAGCAGCCAAAGGACAGGTCTGAATGCTCCTTTGTTTGGTGAGCCTGGGATCAGATCGTTATCACCTGGACCTGATGATGTGATCCTGAGGTAAGAGTGTCGGTCTGACCTGCTTCCAGTGGCTGAAGGACGACAACAAGGCCGCAAAGGCAGCGCTAACACAGATCAGTCAAAATGACCGTAAAACTGTCACTTCATGTAAAGCCCGGAATACTGCTAAAGAAATGTTCATCCACTACTGGAATAGATTTTAAAATCCTTCCTGCCGGAGGCTTGCGTGCAACCAGATTCAGGGTTTAATGGTTGAATGATCAGGATGACCCTTGACATGATAATACGTTTCTGGGCAGGATTCTTAATGCATTACAATGGAAACAAATAAGGAAGGAAGGAATTCTGGTCGGAGCGCTGATCCAAGGACGTTTCATATTTGGAACATAAATGACCAGACAACTATGTAAGAAGAAATTTACTATGCAAGAGGTCATTTAATGTCAGATATCATGGACAAAAACCAAATAGCTTTGGCTGCACACTTTGGTCCTCGTGACGGGGGAAATGACTCAAAATAACAAGCAGACCTGTTTGTGGCTGCATTTTCTCAAGAGTAAAGACATACAGATAGACGCACAGACACACAGAGCCCCCATCGCCCGCTGACCTCTGGGTAATCATAAATGAGACCTCAGACAGCCCTGTGAGGTGGGAGGAGTCCTGTCAATAAGTTATTAACAGTGTCACTTCATCTCTAGTAAACTGTGGATTTCCAAGTCTGGCTTCAAAAATGTACCGTGCTCTTCCTTTCCTGTCTCAACTCAGTTCTTTAAACCGTTCTCGCGTACATTTATGCTCTCAATCCATGCCAACGCACGACAGGAAGCCAGTGTTTCACAGAGAATACACTGCAGCGCGTCTTTGTTATTCAGGTGTGAATATTTAGTATAGTGATGGTAATTGATTGAATATGTGTATTTAATCTGCTCTGAGAAATTATAAACCACTTAGTGGTTAATGCCAGGCATTACTAACAAGTTTTGGTTGATTTGGAACTTTTATTGTGTTATGAGCCGTTATCCTTAACCATCAGTGGAACTATGCTTTTGTCTTTGATGGCACAGGCCTGAACAAATCGTTCTGCATTCATTCCTGCAGCGCACCTCCAAATAATCCCATCACTTTAGGGGCTATTTTTAGCTGAAGACCGGCCCTGAGGAGGACAGAGACACAGAAAAGTAGTTTAGCCGAATACAACTTTTTGCACTAAAGCATTTTTAGTTTTGTGAACTATTTAGTTTCCCTGCTTTCTCAGCTGCAGTACAGAGTCTAACGTGACTTGGCCTGCCCTGATTACATCACGTTATCATTCTTTACGGCTGATATTTTATTTGTGCACGTCAGCACGGCACGGGAATCAGACTAAACACTGAATGTTCTGCAGAGAGCAGACACGCATGATTCTCCTGATAATTATTCACTGTCGTTCCTTAAACACAGCCAATGATTTACATTTCAATCAAATCACGATGAGCTGTGATCAAATGTTTTGATCTTTTGAAACGGTCAATGAACTCTTCTGTATCAAAGGATGGAATAATTAATGAACTATGCCTCATTGAATAAACTCTGGGAGAGATTCACTGGTCAGAATTTAGACTTTTAGTGCACAGAGATTGGTATGATATGCTATAATTTTCACTCCAGCATTCATCTGGTGAACAAACTGGATTTCAACAAAGCTAACGCATATATGGTTTAAATAAAGGAAACAGCTACAGCACGATGATTTGACATTATATTGATTCTGGACTGGATTCTATAGGCTTTATCTAATACAACTGAGTCGAAGAACAGAAGAAGAATGGAAGGACGAAGACTCTGCAGTTCGTTTTTGTTGACATCCGTCCATTGAGTATACAGACTTTTCTTCATGATAACTTTTATAACAAAATAAGATTTATATACTGTAAGTGCAAGGCCAATTCCTCCAATTGGTCTGCTTGTCCAAAACCACCACAGGATGACAGGAGTGCAGGGTCAGTATACCTGTTTAGACTTAAATTCTGTGAATAATGTTATCGCCACCAAACTATTGCAAAACCTAGGTCCCACATGGGGCAAGATTGAGCAAATTGACAGCAAAATGGCATTGCTGTTCAATCCCCACTGGCAGTGTTTTAATATAACCATGTACAGAACATGAACTAATCGCCGTGACAGCCTGGGACAGAGTTTGTCTGTATAATCCTCTGTCCTCAGCACATCTCTTAGCCAGAACTATAAAAACTCTATCAAATGCACTCTGAGCTCTTTGATTTGGACAGGATGAGCACAGCTGATAGGAAGTGGTGAAGTATATATAAACATATAGACAACCCGATCCCAGCCCCTGGGAAAATAAATGACACGGTATGGTACTGGCAGCGAGGAGTCATTGTTAATTCTGTGACAAAGATTAAGTGCTCGCTGTATATCTGAGGCCGTTGTTGTAGACTGAGCCGAGTAAACACCACAGGGTCACTGACAATGGAGACAGAGCAGAGTCACTTGTTCTATTTTTGCCATCTTTGTGTGGCTGAAAGGTAAAGACTGGTTAAATGGAAATACTTTCAATTATTACTGAGAAGCCAGATCGGTTTGCGCTGCATGACGTGAGCGGTCTTCATACAAAGCACCTTCTACGCCGACAAAGGCACAGTCAATGGGACGGTCAGCCGAGCCGAACGACTCCGAGCGCTTAAAGATGAAAAAGGAGCGAAATAACAAGATCCACTGGTGGATTATGAATGAGCCCACCATTGTTTCTCATCGGCAGGTTCTTGGTTCTCACGCTTCGGTGACTCCCTCAGGTCCGGTTACATGTAGGCGATACCTGTCCTTACTTGGTCACGCCGTTTGCATATTGGGAACATTAAAGTTGTAGTCTGACAGGACATAGTGTGTTGCCATGTACCAGGAAGTATCGAAACAGTGGTTTGGATGTAAGAACAGATGGACACTTCAGGACGTTCAGGGCCTCTATGCGTTAAGCTGCTCCCGTTGACATTGTAGCCTGAACTGCATCAACATTCCAGCAGTCTTTGTGGAATTCAGAATGTGTGTTCACTGTTGTTTGTAGTTTGGTAAGGCTTCAGAGTTGGTCGTGTCTCCTGCATTATTTAAGAGCGCTGCAAAGATATCTCCAACTCAATCAGGAGATCCAACTCCTCGCTGCATGCCACGCTATGCATGATGGGTAGTGTCAAAGCAAGGGAAACAGACCATTTCCCTACATTTAAATGTATATAGACAGACACCCCCCACTTAATGACAACTGATCATCCTTCAGTTTATTCGTTCATTGTTGTAGCTCAGCATCCTGTCAGTAGATGGCACCTGTACATTTTGTTAGACACCTTCACGCCGGGCGCCAACAGTGAGCTGGTCTGGGCAACACGCTAACTGTGTCACAAATCCACTGATTCACAGGTAATAGAAAGACAGATTTTTAAAGATATGATGACACTTGAAAACACGTTCAGCGACTTTTATGTAAGAATGTGGTATGTGCTTAAAGCATCAGTTTTTACTTCATAACTTGATGGACGGGGGAAAAGACACCATTCTCAATAGCTATGGAAGCCAACTTCTGTATTAAAATGTTTTATTATGCATGATTTTGGAACTCTGGGTATCTACTACAAATACATAACATCAAGGATCTGAGTAATATTCATTAAAATTGTGATCATTGTAGATGCCAGTGCTCTGGCTAAAGCTCGTCTCTTATTTCCCTCAGTGATACAGTTAATCTAAGAATATATAAGAATATAAGATAAGCTCAAGATTTATTGATCTCATGGTTGAGGGTCACGTTTTCAGTCCACATCACTGCACAGTGCCTTCAGAAAGAGCCCTCTTCACACATTTTGTTTATGCTACATCCTTGTTTTTTCCCCATCAGACAAACAGAAAGTAACATTTTAGAAATGTCTGCAAATTTATAAATAAAATAAAAATAAAATAAAACAGCTGGAGCTCACCAAATCTTCATATCCAAGAAGACTGGAAGCTATAATCACCGCTAAAGGTGATTTAACACAGCAATGAGCAAAGGATTGGAATACATGTGGAATTATCATTTCAGCTTTTTATGTGTAATGAAATGCAAAATGCAAAAAAAAAAAATCCGTTTTCACTTCATCATTATGGGCTATTGTGCGTGGGGGGAAATGTACTGAATAACTGTAACACCAAAATTTGCACAAAGCAAAGGGGCGTGAATAGTTTCTGCAGGCACTCTTTACGTTATGGACTGAAGTTAAAACTAAATGTCATGAAATAAGAACCAGATTTTAAAGAAAAATTATCTCTACACAGATCTCCAAGGTCCACTTGTGGCTAAGAATGATTCAAATGTGAGCAGGATTTCTGGCTCAAACTCTATATACAAAAAGCAACGGTAAATACTATGAACAGCATTTACAAAGCTGTTAAAGTCAAAAACAGAAAGCGGAAATACGTCACTGTACACAGTACAAGTAGTCAATTGACAGATATTAGGAGCTAACACCCTGCCTGGGGAGCTGTGGCTCAACGGTAGAGTACAATGGAATACACAAATATATCTAGTCCACTTTCATTTTGGTCTTCTTAATATTGATTGAACTAAAATTTGACTGTGGCCTCCAGAAAATTGTGTACATACAGCTGTGTTCTCCTTAGGCTGGGGTCAAGACAAGCTCGTAACACCATCAGGGTCAAAACAAAGGATGAACGCTCATCCAAATATGCTGACTTGGCACTTTACCGTCATCTTGGCTGAAAGACAACCATTTGAAACAGGAAACTGTGCTACATGGCTTTGAGTTTCGTGCAAACACAATGAAGGAGAAAAATCAATATCTCTTTATTTGGTCCTCATTATTGTATCATCTGAGAGCACTCTTCTTTGTCAATGCTGTTTGTGTGTTTATTCAACTAATGTGTCTGTGGCCGTTTCTGCCTGGGAACAGTACAGTATGTGGCTATAAATAAGTGAATGCACGTGAGTGCATGTGGCTCCATACTGCATGTAGGAGTTTGTTGCATCAACACAACCTGCGTGTCCTTGGACGGCACAAACGGAAAGAAAGGTGAGGCTGTGCTTCATGAAACAAGTGTTCACATATTCTCATACTGGGAGTCAAACATGACTCACTGGATATAAATGCATACATGCAACACGCCCTGTGGGAGGAAATTAGGCAATAAGAGGTTTGTGAACAAGAATGTGCATCGTTACTGGTTCAATGCTTTTCACTCTACAGATTATACAACGGGGCTGGGGCAATATACAAAGATACCAGATGGAATTCTTCTCCAAGTATGAATTTTGGAATGACCGTCTAACTGTGGACACGTGTGAGCAAATTGTATAAAAATCCCCACTGGCAGCATTTTCATTTCATAATGTCCACACCCAGGGACAGGACACCAAAAATGAAGACAAAATGTTTTTTATGTCCTTTGCCTCATCGCGGCAGAATAAGAGAGAGAGAAAAACACAAAGCATAGAAATGAGAATGGAGCCGTGATGATGGAGGCCAACGCATTTTCTCAACAGACAGGAACTGCCAGGCCTCTAACGCTACAGAATGTATGCAAATAAATTTAAATAATTACAAAATTAGATTCAACAACTTCAAATTGAATATCAGCAGCACATGGAAACCACAGGGGAGGATAATGTCCAATACACCTTCATGAAGACAGCTCAAGGTTACTGGCCCGGGGACAAACCAACAAGAACATATTGGTTAAGGATAATTATTCTTAATAAATCAATGCTGACAGACATTGGTGTACTCTATCTGGAGACCATGAGGGATTTTGTGAGGCGCACTGCAGACACGAGTGCTTGTAAATATTTACCCTTCCTGAAAAATTATGTTGTTCTCCTGAGCCACAAAGAAGAAACGTGTAATATAATACAAAAAAAGCAGCAGCAGCTTTTCCATTCAACCTTCTACAGCTGCCAGAAGGACAGCAGGTGATGCCACAGCTCTCTGTACCGTGGATTCAGTCAAACGCTACTCTGTGATTGTGTTCATGTGTGAAACAAGACGGATGGATCACGCTCTACATTTACATGTGATAAAACACAGATGGAAGTATGAGTGAATGACACAGAGCACAATGTCATTCAAAAACATTCTCATGTCTCCTTGTACATTCATACAAATTTCATGGAACTTTTTCACGGACAAGATGATTATGTTGTAAATATGTGGCATCAGCAGGTGATTCCGATTCACGTAGTTCATTTGGGCCATATCTCACCTTGGTGGTGTCATCGTGGGAACGCTGGTAACGCTTCCAGCGGCAACCGTAAATCCCAGTGATACAGGACAAACACAGCTGGCGCTCATAGACTTGTAGAGGTTGGTGTTTCACCATGCTCCCTCAGTCACTCCTCATCCAGCTTCCAGAGCTGTAACATCCCACTGTCAAAGAGGAAATAAAAGGAGAATCAGGACCATGAACGTTCATGTTGATGCACAGACAAACCGTTACACATCACTATTCACTAGCAATTTGAGAAAAGGTATCATCCTCAGCATCCAGATGTCCATCCTGTCATGTAGCTTTCGTCCTCGATGATGACCTAGCCTGCAGTTTATCCAACCAGCTCCACCTCAGAGGGCCCTCGAATGCGTCAGCCCTCATGGCTCCCAGGATTTCATCCCAGG